>JAFBJT010110676.1:0-31752 GCA_016785325.1 Chascanopsetta lugubris | reverse complement strand
ACACAAAGTCCAGCAATTGGAGAATCTGATCATGAACTCACAAGATAACAAGGTCATGTATTAGCCTCACTGTGCGGACATTTGCAAACAAAACAGAGCATGGGGTAGATGGAGAGGCTGGGATTTGAACCCAGTGCCTCACGCGTGCAAGGCAAAATGCAAACCACTAACCTATCGTCTTTATCAAGCACCAAAAAAACAAAACAAGGTTTGGTCCAAAGCAACGAAGGTGTGGACGGTCCCTTGACGTAGCTGAGGGACTCGCTCAGGGGAGGTGAGGATATTAGCGGACAGAGCTGGAAGGAGCGAGTTGCGTATAAAGAGTGAACTCACGTCTGTGTCGGGGCCCTTGTCGGCTCCTGGACAGGAGAAGGTGACGAACTCATGGCAGCGTTTGTGAACCACGAAGCAACAGACTGTGAGAGAGAGAGAGAGAGAGAGAGAGAGAGAGAGGAAAGTTTAAAATACAACAATGTGAACTGATTGTGTCATTTTGCTTTTACATGCATGTGAACCCGCCCACCAATTACCACACACACACACACACACACACACACACACACACACACACACACACACACACACCTATATGTCTGCTCTCTTCTGCAAGCGGCCTGACCAATTATCATCGATCACTCTTAAACGCCGTCTCGGCCGTGGACACGTTGAGAAAATGCTAAACAGCAGACCCACTCCCACGGCCACTGGGAAAGTGTCAGCGACTTCTGCGGCACTCAGCTCTTGGCAATCTGTCGCACACGGGCCGACGCCGCTTGCATCGTTGTCTCCCGCTGACTGAGCTCTCGTCACTCAGCGCGACACCTGATGCCGGCGTCACGTCAAGCCACCGGTGGCATTTACGTTCCGCAGACGTTTGGGGGGGGGGAAGGCAGAAAACGTGGACATCTGTCACACCTCGTTCTCTCTTTCTGCGACTCTCTCGCCGTGTCGCAAACCGTACTCTCCACTCTGAAATCCCTCGTTCTCTCTCTCTCTCTCTCTCTCTCTCTCTCACAATCTGTCTGCGACTCTCATTGTCAAGCTGCCGAGTTGTTCATGTGCCCTTCTGTGCTCTTTCTCCCACCATGTTGTGTTTGCGTGGATTTGTACGTCTCTGACGCCGCCAAACTTCGTCCCAGGTGCCGGAGAAAATGCGGCGGGCGCTGGTGAAACGGGGGGGAACGAGTGTGCGGAGAAAGTCCAAGGGAACGGCAGGGGACCAATTCAAAAGGCTTTATTGTATCAAGATGTTAAGTTAGACTCCTGACAGATAGATGGCTGAGTGGATTCGGCAGCGTACGGCGCCAACTCATCTTTGGCTAATGACGGAGAAAATGAGGAAGGTTTTATCCTCATCAACAGAATGATAACACACACAGTGATTAGGCTGAGTGATAATGTTGTGCTATTGAGACATTTGTCAGTTTTATAATGGACAGTGGATCTCGATTCCCTGCACTCAGCCGAGTGCCGATTGGACAAGAGTGCATTTAATCGTTGTAATGTATTTTGACGGCTGTAGTAAAACTTAGGCTGTATTTGGGAAAACTGGCGCCACCACCGAGAAACTTAGGGACTGAGGTCCCGGGCTGAGCCAAGTACACACTATTTGACCATTTCACAAGACTTTTTCATTATCCTAATTAATAACGTGAAATATAGAAGTCATTCAAGTGATCAAAGAGACATTGGAGCCATAACATGTTGGAATGCAGCCACAACGTAGTTACGGGGGCGTCAAACATACGGCCCGCGGGCCAGGATCGGCCCACCAGTCCAATCCAGCCACCATCGAGCCCGCTCTAAAGGCTTGATAGTGAAAATTGAAGACTGTACCTTTATGATGTCACCGTACTTTGAAGGTAAGAGTGACAACTCATCTGCAAAATGCAATTCCACCACTTGATGTCACTAAACCCTACATATACTTTGAGGGACCTGATTCAGAGACAATGGGCGGATTCACTATTCATCCAAAACATGATTCGGATGCTTTTGTCGGGTTAATTTTGAAAACATTCTCAGGATCAAAATGGCCGATCTGTCGTCTGTGAGGCAGATGAACACAAACCCAGCGTCGGAGAGTCTTTAGAAACCACTGACAACTGAGTGCGTGAGCAGTTGTTTTGGCAGTGACCTCGCGAGCGCGTTCGTTCCCACATCACATCCACCCACCACGCGGCCCGGAGTCAAACTTTCAGTCCTCCCATCCCACGTGCTGCCCACTCCGCTGTCAATGAAATTAAAGTATTTGCTCTCACGCAAAGAAGAAGTAAAAACATGTCATATCTGCCACTATTTTAACTTGCTGGGATTAACTCTCCTCTCCTCCCCTTCTCCACAGCCTACCCACAGTCTGTGAGTCACATGCGGGAATGACGTCCACGCAACTTCCCCCCTCTCCCTCTCCATACGTCAGTGCACCTCACACTCGGGGCAACACACCCTCTGGCCTGTGGCCACCTCCTCTGCTGCTGCTGCTGCTGCTGCTGCTGCTGCTGCTGCTGATCTCAGAGCAGTCAGTTTGTGCCTGTGCTGCAGCCTGGAGGCGTGACACTGATCTCACATCAGGGGTGAAGAGGGGGCAGCTAATCTATGTAGAGTGGGGAGGATAATTCTAGCTTTGGTGTGTGTGTGTGTGTGTGTGTGTGTGTGTGTGTGTGTGTGTGTGTGTGTGTGAGAAAAGTCAGCGCAAAGGATTATAGATGGAGAGAAACAGTGTCGCTCTCTAATGTGAGTTTGGGTAAGCTTGCCTGTCAAACACACACACACACACACACACACACACACACACACACACACACACACACACACACACTAATACGCACATTCATCCAAAACTAAGAGACTACTGTGCTGCAGCGGCTGAAACGCAGATGCATGCTGGGAGCTTGCAGGGCATCACATGTAGCCCACACATCACATAAACTATCTGAAACAACAAATGAGAGAATCCACTGACAATAAAAGAGGAGACGCACATAAAGGTTATACATTCTCTGACTCTAACGCGGTGGTAATAAATCTTACTCGGCGTTGGGCAGCTTCATTGTGTCCTGCACTGAGGTCTGAGGTGACACAGTGACTGCACCGTATCATCTGGGCTATTATGACTAATTACCATAGGCTTTGTTTCAGTGGGGTAATTGCATAAGCACACAGATAAAGGGGCTTTGGCTTTTACAAATCAGCTTACACCACACAAACCCTTTCCTATGAGAAAAGCAGAGGGTGGGACGGGTAGAGTAAAGCGTGTTTGCATGCATAATTCAAGCATTTTTCGCCATGGGTGGCTTCATTTGTAGCATGTTGTCAAACAGCGGCGCCACCCAGATCCTCATCAACGCGCATCTCTGGTTCATCCTCCAGGTTCTGCAGAATCTATGGACATTATTAAAAACGACTGATGTAAAAGAGTCTCTGGAGGTGGCGCATGTGGGTTGCACCGTTTTGCAATGACATATAAACCTCTGTTGGAGATGACAATGGAGAGGAGGGCGTTGATCCATGAGGTCGGATACATCATTACAGAGGAGGGTTTGCCGGGACGACGGTAGAAGAGTGAACAGTGCAACAGCAGCAGCCCGCTCCTTCAAATTGGTCGCGGCCATTAAGAACGCATCCTCGCGACCTCCTGCTGTGTTGTGCACGTGTGTGGACTGCAAACCAACTCTTCGGCTCTTCCGCGTCCCTCCACCCTCGGCCTTCCCCGACAACAATTCTTTGGAAGCGCTCATTTGGCCCTCGCTTATCTGGAGGAACTGGACGCCGCTCGGGCCGCTTTTAATGGAATGATGCAGGCCAGAGGAGAAGCACGGCCAATGGCGATGAGAGGGACGAGGCCCGGACACCTGTGGCCAGGGAACCAACTCAATCTCCTCCAGACACATTCAATTGATCCAGGGCCCCCGGAGTTCAAAGGGGGACCAAAGAGATCCACGGGAGGAGAGGGAGGGAGGGAAGAGATTCGAAGGGAGTCAGCAATGTCTTGATCTGCTCAAACCACGGTTTCACTTGACGAGTCCTTCGTCCGTTTTAGTGGCAAGATACTGCTGAGGTGGAGTTGGGTGTGTGCGCCTCCTGCTGTTACACCAACCTCCTTCCAACCTCGTCCGTAAATCGTCATTTCAGGTAACGGCGAGCGGAGGAGGGGGAGGAGGGAGGAGTGTGTTTTGTCCTCCCTCTGTTATTTTTAGGCTGGATTCCGGCCCCGGCTGGAACAAAGTGTACTGAAGCCCAACGTGGAGGAAGAGCAAGACATTTCCACTCCACACCTGGCCAATGGACGCTATAAATACTCAGGCGACGGTGCGCCGATACACGTGTCCGTGTGCAAACACTCTGCCGCACACAATCACGGGACTGATGAATGAAAAGCTATTCCTGTCGCGGGTCCGTGTGAGCGCTGAATGAGGGAGGTGGAAAAAAAAAAGAAGAGATGAAAAGAGAAGCCGACAGACACAAGCGCCGGGCCAAAGGGAAGCAGCGCGGCAGCGGCCGAGAGTCGGACCTGTGTCGGGTTCTCGTCAAATTTTGATGGAGTTCCGAGGTCAAGGAGAAACGATATGCATCTGTTGTTTACTGCGCAGATCGTTTTCACAACCTACCGCGCCCCCCGAGCAAAACACACACAGGGTTTCATTCAGATTTGAAAGGTGCTGTGTGATATACAGTATATATTTATATATATATAAGATTCGGTGACATCTAGAGGTGAAGTTGCATGTTGTACATAACCTCACCCTTCCCATCCGAGCATGCAGGAGAACAAGCCTTGGGTTGTCAATCAAGCTCAAAAGACGCTCGGTTCGTCCAATCTGGGCTATTGTAAAAAACATGGCGCCCCCCTGAGGGAGGGCCCACTCCTGATGTAAATAAAATGTCTCTCTATGTTTGTTATGGGATTCTTTTTCTACAGATAGAGGTGACCAAAATATCACACATTGCACCTTTAAGCTGCATTAGGCAGCTTTCTTTTTAGCGCCACTGAGAAAACAGACTTTCACCAAAGCTACAACCTTCAAAACCGGAGCAGTTGACCACTGTCTGGCTTCTTTGTATCGTGATTATGTTCTGTTTTGTTGATGCACGCTCAAGGTGACTGCACTTCCCCTCGCTGCCAGAAGTGTCGCTATAGTCAACCATTTCCGAAAAGTTCCCCCAATGCTCATTGACAGCAGCGAATTAGTTCGCGCGTATACGCCCCAAAATTCGGCTTTACAATCAAACACCAATCCATTCCTCCTGTGGCCAGATACATACAAATGTATCCGCCCACCACATCCACATCGGCTCGACCACAGAGGCAAACAAACAATATTTCATACTCGTTGCCTCTCTTTTCCGCGGATCTGTCCAACATCAATAGTGACCCATGAACCCCTGCTGTGGCAGAGGCGGACAGATCTGAAGTTCCCAGAGCTCCAGGTCACATGATCCATTACCAGCAGCTCTCTCCGGAGGCTGGCGGAGACGGACGGGCTGTGACCACAGATGGACAGAGGCTCTGACAGCGAAGACAGTCGGAGGCTTTTTCCACAGTGAATTTCTGCCACATGTCGTGACTGAGGTTTGATCATTTGTTCATAATGAATATGGGAGGGTCATTCCTTCTCTCCGCATCCATGTTAGTGCTCAGGCCACCATTACACTATGGTGGAGGGAGGGATGGATGGATGAGTCAATGGAAGGAAGAATGGATGGAGAGATGTATGGACGAATGATAGGATGGACGGATGGATGAATGAATGGACGGATGGATGATAGGATGGACGGATGGATGAATGAATGGATGGATGAATGATAGGATGGACGGACGGATGAATGAATGGATGGATGGATGATAGGATGGACGGACGGATGAATGAATGGATGGATGGATGATAGGATGGACGGATGGATGAATGAATGGATGGATGGATGATAGGACGGACGGATGGATGAATGAATGGATGGATGGATGATACGATGGACGGATGGATGAATGAATGGATGGATGGATGATAGGATGGACGGACGGATGGATGAATGGACGGATGGATGATAGGATGGACGGACGGATGAATGAATGGATGGATGGATGATAGGATGGACGGACGGATGAATGAATGGACGGATGGATGATAGGATGGACGGATGGATGAATGAATGGATGGATGGATGATAGGATGGACGGACGGATGAATGAATGGACGGATGGATGATAGGATGGACGGATGGATGAATGAATGGATGGATGGATGATAGGATGGACGGACGGATGAATGAATGGACGGATGGATGATAGGATGGACGGATGGATGAATGAATGGATGGATGGATGATAGGATGGACGGACGGATGAATGAATGGACGGATGGATGATAGGATGGACGGATGGATGAATGAATGGATGGATGGATGATAGGATGGACGGACGGATGAATGAATGGACGGATGGATGATAGGATGGACGGATGGATGAATGAATGGATGGATGGATGATAGGATGGACGGACGGATGAATGAATGGACGGATGGATGATAGGATGGACGGATGGATGAATGAATGGATGGATGGATGATAGGATGGACGGACGGATGAATGAATGGACGGATGGATGATAGGATGGACGGATGGATGAATGAATGGATGGATGGATGATAGGATGGACGGACGGATGAATGAATGGACGGATGGATGATAGGATGGGCGGACGGATGAATTAATGGATGGATGGATGATAGGATGGACGGATGGATGAATGAATGGATGGATGAATGATAGGATGGACGGACGGATGAATGAATGGATGGATGAATGATAGGATGGACGGACGGATGAATGAATGGACGGATGGATGATAGGATGGATGGACGGATGAATGAATGGACGGATGGATGATAGGATGGACGGACAGATGGATGGGTGGTAACATTCCCATCTGCTTATATCGGACAAAACACGTTTGTGGACAGTGTATGTGGATATGCAGACGCACGGTGGATCGGTCTAACAATAAATAAAATAATTATAAAGACACAGTTCATAAATATGTCTATACAAAAAAATATATACAGTATATTTTCAACCCTGCCTATTCATTATGAATCATTTATTCAATTAGTTTCATTGTGGCTCCACAGAAACATGCTGTGACAAGCAAACTAAATTGCCTCTATATATCACAACGCGGTGAGTCTCTGTCCTCTGTGCTCCGCCCCGGGGAGACGCAGTGTGTGAGATATACACTGACAAGCTGTGTTTACCTGCGCAGAGAGGAGGCGGACAAAAGACGCGGCCACAACAAAAGGCACGGAAACTCAATTTCAGCACATACATTCAATTATGCATGCGATAGACTCGTGAAGGACAAAGACCCCCAGAACCCACGCCTGGAATTAACAGTAATTACATGACCTTGGAAGTAACAGTATAGCTGTTTCACTGATGCTGGGTTACAAGGGGGCGGGGCGGGGCGGGGGGGGGGGGGGGAAAGGGGGGGGGGGGGGGGGGGGGGGGGGGGGGTTGGAGACAGCAGAAAGAATAAAGTTGGAGATAAAGAGATGGAGACAGACAAGATATGATGATGAGAAGAGAAAAGAGCGGAATCCATTCCCTGCTGCTTGCGTCTCCTTGAGGGCACCAACGTGGAATTAGCAAAAATGTACCCAAGAACTCTGTTTGTGTACGGCAGCTCTCTCCATCACCATAATACTGTGCTGCATGAATATGGATGAGTGTTTGGTTGTTTGTTTGTGTGCATATGTCTGGAGTTGTTGTAAGTTCTGCATGGGACCGGGGAAAAACCTCAGAGGGAATTGGATGCAGCAGGGAGGAGGAGGAGGAGGAGGAGGAGGAGAAGGAGGAGGAGGAGGAGGAGGAGGAGGATGCTCGTTTTGAAACGAAGCAAAACAAAACAGACGCGCGTGGGTCACTATCTTTATGTACAGGGAGGAAAGAAGCGTCAGAGCATCTGATTGGCGGAGAGATTGTGTTCAAGATGGAGGTCAAGGTGAATTTTGACGCGTCAGTGGACGCGAACCCGCCGTCAATGAAGGCAGGAAGTGTGATGATGTGCAAGGAAAAATAGATAAATAATGAAAAAATAATGATAATAAATAATTAAATAAATACACAAACAAATACATTGACCTGTGCCTAGGTACGATTTCCAAACCTCATTTAAAAATAAGTCGAGCCAATCAGATCCCTGGGACAGATTGGCTGAAAGGTGCTGTGAGTTTATGGTAATTGCACATCCAATCCACTAGTTGGCGATTATCCACTCGTTGGATTTGAGCAACCCTCATGTTTTGAATCTTTCTCTGTGTTGTGCTGTGGTGTTATTTCCACCAGGAGTCCTCGCTGAGCAGATAAAACCGCTCACCAAACGGGACCAATCGCGAGCTCTGCTTCGCTCGGCATGGGAAAAAGGGGGGGGCGGGGCTTCTTTCTGTGCTCGCTGATACGGGTATGAAAAAATAAATCACAATCCACAAACCCTCACGGTCCCCAGAGGGTGAAGCGTATCCAGACTGACCCCAGAGCCGCCACATCCTCGTTTGAGCACATCTGGACTTTCATTCACGATCAAACACACATTCTCGCGTTTGTCCGTACACCTCCAACTTGAACCGTGCAATTATCGAGTATGACACACGCGCACACTGACATGGACGTACATTCGGCCCGCCTGCGCTCGCGCGCTCTTTGCAGCGGTAATGGTGTTTGCGTTACGAAGCGGTCACAAGGGGCAGTGGATCAATTATAGGCAGCCACAGGTGGGAGTGTTTGGCCGCCAGACGTCTCCGAGCCACACATGGGAGTTGTGATCCTGCCTCGTGAATTAAATATGAGACACAGACGCGCTCGGATACATGGGGTTAAAGGCGCAGACACGTACAGAGCGCACGGTCGCGTGCGCATTTGGGCCAATTAAAAGGTGCAGTGAGCGAGATTCAGGCGACAAGTGACTGAGAGGAGCGACGCGGCATTTCCGACTGATGAGAACCCACAGGTTTCTCGTCGTGCACCTTCACTCGATTCTGCACACCGTGCCTTTACCGCCTTCATGGAATCGGATGCATGATTTTAAACTTTACGTATCGATAATCAATCAGAGACTTTTGATGAAAGGTGAGGTGAGGGCCATTTGGCCGCAACCTCAGCACTGGATGCCACTAAAGCCTACACACTGTCCCTTTAATACACAGGCACACAGACATACTCACAGTTGAACATGGACGTTTGTTCTCTGCCTTTGTTTTGGCTCTGACAGACAAATGCAGTGTAAACTCTCTCCGTCTGTGCTCCTCATGTCTGTTCAGCTTCTCAGTTATGCACCCAAACGCGCACACACACACACACACACACACACACACACACAGGCGCAGAAACACACACACCTGCAGTGGTCTGGCACGGAGCCCCCCCCCCGTGTCCATGTATCAGGTGTCATAGTAAAGTAATGAGTCTGTGGAGCTGTGGCCCGTACGGGAGCTCTCCGTCTGACATGGCTATATTAGATCATATAACCTTCTGTGGGAGACGTGAGCGAATACACACACACACACACACACACACACACACACACACACACACACACACACACACACACGCACAGATGCAGAGCAGGCAAAAGGCAAAGGTCACAGCCACGTGTGACGCTCAGGGACAAGCCGATATCGCGTACATCAGCATCGGCGCATCTTGCGGCGCCACACGTCCTCCACCGAGTCGAGTCAAGTCGAGGCTGAATGTGTCTCGGGACATTTTGAAAGACAAATAACCGACTTGATTTCACGTGATTCCTCATTTCAGAGTCCACGGTAATCAGTGAATAGGCAGATTTTCCAATGCTACGTAACACAGCGTGTTACGTAAGATGCGAACGACTGAGACGCCACCTCTGGCCATGAGTTACATTGCGAGGCTACAAGCAGCCACAGAGGCGAGGAGGCTACGATGTCACGTAAACACGACGTGGCAGCCGAGCAGGGCGGTGCACTTGCTGCGAAAAAGTGCCGCCTTTGATGTTTTTCTCCCCGAACCTTTGTTGTTGTTGTTCTTCTTCTTCTTCCTCTTCAACTTCTTCCGTCGTGCCATTTCTCGTTCTCTCCTCACATCAGCGCAACGAGCGGCGAGGCTCGTTTTTTGTATTTATTTTTTTATCTCGCCTTTAATTTGTGACTCACCTTCTCTCATTCACTCCTGCTGCAACGACTCTACATGCAGATGAGCCTTGGAAACCTCAGCCGCACACACACACACACACACACACACACACACACACACACACACACACACACACACGTGTCTGAGGCTTTTTGTGCCGTGATCTTTGGAAGAACTGTGCTCATTATTATCAGCTCCTGAGAACTTGTTTCAGTAGATTTCCAACATGAAAGTGACTCAGGGCAACTTTTAAAAGAAGGGATCATATAAATGTTTTCAGTTTCAGTAAAGAAAACTGAATTCACTGAAGATACAAAACCATCCTTTCAACTACACTGCACTCAGGGTTTCATCTTTAGTGGCACAGCGTTTGGTTACCAGTGGTTCGAAGGCTAACACGTGATATACAACTGACATTAGTGGAGTTAGCTGATATTAAGATATGACTCACCTTTAAATATGCAGCACTGTGCACTTATATTACATTTCATCATGTGATTACAACACTTTCTTTAGCATTTAACCACCACTTACAATAGTGTGCAAATAATGCATACGCCAAGGGACCGTCTGCGAAGTGCAGCACCGCAAAGTGTGACTGTCAGCCAAAATCACTCCACGATGTTCATACAACAACAAAGAAAAATACTATCATAATTCTTAATGAATTATTGTTCAAATACGCAAACAAATGCAGATATTAATCCCACTTTGCGGAAAATCGGTGAGCATATATTAATATATACAATACTAACATTTAGCTCATAACAAAAACTGAATTGGAGAGCATGCAGAGCTGTAAGTGATAATAACACTAAATACTGTCAGGACACCGTAACGTTTTTAGTATACAATAACATACTAACTGTACTCGGCCAATAATAATTGGACTACATTGGAACTTATGAAAAGTACTGCAGTTTTGTATGGAATGACCATACAGAATTTAAAATGCCACAAACACACTGCAGTGACAGTATGTGATGACCTGCTAAGATACAGTTAATCAATCATACTACATTTGAGCATAGAATTGGGATTTAAAGTTAACTGTGTCCTGCAATGAACAGGCCATGATTTAGCACGGCGTTGTGCAGCATTTGAGGATGTGGGCGCCTCATGGAGATTGTGAAATTATTTTTGGGGGAAGCTGTCGCTGACGGCAAGACGCTGAAAATACTTTTACGGAGTCAAAAGGAAGGAGCCGGGGAAAAATTTGGCTTGACGAGCGGCACAAAAGAGCAACGTTCGGACTGAGGGGTCGGCGCAGGATGATCAATTGTTCAGGAGCGTGCGGGTCGCGCGCTCGCGCGTCGCGCAGCTGTTGGTGGTGTCCGATCGAAACCTCGCGTCGCGCTCGTCCTGAGCGCGCCCGCGCGAATATTAAAGCCGACTGTTGATATTCCGCCTGATAGAGATCAGACTCGACCTCATCACATCCGCCGTCTCCAAAAACAAACCGAGGCGAGGTGCTGGTGGCAGGTCGACCAATCACTTGGGCTTCGATAACAACTTGTCTGAGCCGCGTGAATCACGGCGATATTATGCGCGAATCATGTTTCTCCCCCCGTGACGGGAAACGTCGAGTCGAAGAAGAAAACAAACAAACACACACACACACAAAAAAAAAAAAAATGCATGAAAACACCAGGTAGTAAATTGTGACATTACGGCGGCAACAAATTCATCGGAGGTGTTGCGGCGCGCGGTTAAAGAAAGAAGCGACATCAGAGGCACCGCTGGCTCTCGGTTTGACTGTTGCGCTCATAAAACAGGAGGGGGCAGATTGAATGACAGAGAGATGCGTTGAAAAGGACATTAAAGGTCCAGTACGTAGACTCCGGTCACACAGTGAGGAGAATGCAAGTTGCGCTTCAATGGGAACTTTCAAAGGTCATGCGACGGTGTTAAAGGTGCGCCGTGTCAGACTTAGCGACACCTTGTGGTGAAGTTGCATGTGGCAGCTGAATACCTCTCTTACCTCTCAGTTACTTGTACAGACAAATTGCATTTAGATTTGTTTTTTTAATTTTTTTTTCACATTACCCTTATATGGGTTCATTAATGTATATCTAAATGAGGAGGGGGTCCTCTCTATGGGGGCGGCCATGTTTTTATACTTGACCAGAGTGGACGTACGAAGCTACTTTGGAGTTTTAATGAGAACTGAAGTCGACCACAGGTTGTCCTGCGTGATCAGAAGGGTGAGGGTGAGGTGCTGGATACAACATGCAACTCCACCTCCAGGTGTCACCAGATCCTATCTTTAATGTCTTTGGACCCGCCGGCTGCGTGTTTGACACTCGCGATGTCGGAGGACCTTCTGTTGTCAATAATAAAAATAGAAATAAAAACCAATTAAAGAAGCGGCGGTGCAGCATGGCGCCCTCAACCCAGAGGAACCACCTCTGACATGAGTGTGACAGTCTCGTCCGCTGCATTTATTTGTATGTTTCATTCCCGCCTATGGAAAATGAAACACTTTCACCTCAATCTTACTCAGCGAGGAGGAGGAAGAAAATAGGTTTCGACTTCACTACCTGACTTTACTATCTGACATTTGATCTGAGTCACAGGAAGAAAACTGATTTGGACGTCTCCCTCGTCTCATTTCACTGAGCTGATCCCGGGTCAGCGGGGTCCGGTTTATTACACAGCAGCCCTGTCGGCAAGGACGACTCTCACCAGGGGGGCTGTCTCTCTCTCTCTCCCACACACACACACACACACACACACACACACACACACACACACACACACACACACACACACACACACACACAAACATACACAAACATGCACACACTGTACATGCACACACATCCACACAAACACATGCCCTCGTGCAGATGCTGGGAGAAAAATTACAGATGAACACACACACTCGCAGACACAGCCCCCTCAAAGATGCAGGGATCTAAAATCACACTCTCTCTCTCTCTCTCTCTCTCTCCCTCTCACTCGCCCTCCCTCTCGGTCCTTTTTCTTAAGCCGACCAGAAATGAATCTTTGTGGCACCAAAGCCGCAGAGCCCCAGAGGAACACAGTCACGCCGTATTGAGGTCAAGAGGCTTGAGCCACCGAACCTGGCCCATTGTGCTCAGCGGAGCGGCCACTAAACTGTGGCGTCGCCGCAGCATCTTTATCGCTGATTAAACGGCGCTCGGCGGAGTAAGGGAGCACGACTCCTCTCATCACTGGGCGTCTCGGTGCTTGACTAATTGGCCTAGTTAATCCACACGCCTGCGTGGAGCGATTAGTCGGCCTGTCGAGTGCACGGCACGTACCGTTTGGAACTGAATAACAGAAAAGAGAGAGAGAGAGAGAGAGAGAGAGAGAGAGAAGAAAAGGGAGCAGCTGCAGCGATATGTGATATTTTGTTCTTTCTGCAAGATGGTTTCAATTAGCACCTGCTCCGACCCTTGATGTGCCACCCATGACTTTTGCTTCCTGTTGGGTCTCGGCAACAATGATTTGACCTTTTCTGGCTCCGCTACCTGAAGGATAGCGGGGTCAACGAGGTCAGTCTGACGTTACCGCTGCTAAAAGGCTTTTTGACACTTTCTTTGTATTTGTTTGTTTGCGTAACCACGCGTGCGCTAATCCAAGGATACATGCACACTCACCGACCTTTATGCCTGTGTGAGTGGCGGATGGGGGGGTGTTTTGGATATATAAATATATATATATATATATATATATATATACATCACCTGCAAGACTATACCTGCTAGAGAGAGAGAGAGAGAGAGAGAGAGAGAGAGAGAGAGAGAGAGAGAGAGAGAAAGAGAGACATTCAGGGGTGAGCACTTCTTTTCTATCCTGCACTAAATAACTCATGACCGCACTGGAAGTGAAAGTGCAGGACGGTGAGTTGTATCCCTTTTAAAGGTGCAGTGGGTGAGATTTTGATCTATTTTTTTCCACTTCTATCTGTAGGATTACAATTGAAAAAACAATTATATAGACATTTTTACAAATGCATAATCACCTTAAAGTATGATTTGCTTTTTACATCACCTCAAAATGAGGCCTTTAATGTATATCTACATCAGGAGGAGGTCCTCCTTCTGGGGGCCGCCATGTTTTTTTTACAAGAGTGGACGTACAAAGCATCTTTTGAGCTTTAATGACAACTGAGGGCGACCATAGCTTCTCCTTGCATGCCCGAGGAAGGTGTGAGGTGATGGACACCACATACAACTTCACCAGCAGATCTCAACAAATCTTACACACTGCACCTTTAACATATCACACAGGCTGGATGAGGTTTGCCTGGAGTCTTTAGTTTTAAAGGACTTCTCCACTCTGTTTGGACAGTACACTCAGCGATACCTTTGACCTCCGGGTGGCGCCACATTAATCATCAGATTTATAGAGTCTCTGGGGACCATGACTCCCCATAATCAATCACACCGTTGATGAAGAGAGTGAAGGCCTGTTTTAGCTTCGCATAAGAAGTTTGAGGTCAAGGTTCCGGGCTGCGAGCTTCTTATCAGTGCCGACCACAGGCTGATTACAGAGATAAGGCAGCTCCCAAACGGCGGCCTCTATCGCCACCCTGGTGGCTGACGGTGGTATAGGTCTCAAACTCTGTCTCCACTCCTGTGATCGTTCTTTCAGTGAATGTGGTTTTAGTGAAGCATCTCAATTGTTTGGTCCGTGGAATTGTGACCACTGCATGTCACGTGGCTCCTGCAGGGGGCAGTATTTGCGCGATGTGCAACACAAACGAACATTTTCTCATCGAGCTGTAGCTCCTCTGTTTTCTTAGGTAAATATTTTGAAGGAGCACTGTCCAAGAATACATGTTATTTTTCCAAACAGACTACTGGAAATGATAAGAATGCATTTTCATATGACCATTAATTAATCCAAAAAATAATTGACAGCTTTAATCAATAACGAGCAGCATATCTCAGAAAACTAAACAATACATCGACCGCAATCTGCCCGGTGCCAACAACAACAATGCTCACAGCTACTCACATACTGTACACACACACACACACACACACACACACACACACACACACACACACACACACACACACACACACACTCATCTATAGTGGACAGTGGCTGTGTCTTTCACCCGCTGCTGTGTGTTTCCATCATAGCGGATGATACAAAGGCACATTATCTGCCCGACACCCTCCCAGGCTGTGAAGCGCAAACTGAATGTCAGACAGACACGGTGGCTCTGACAAGTGTGTTCAGACTGTGTCAACAGCTCTTTGATCCCGCTCGCTAGCAGCGCGGACCCGGCGGATCCCGCTGGAGCAGTGTGGCGGTGGGAGCCGCTGAGTGAGACATTAGGCCTCCGACTGTAAGAGGAGATCACCTGAAATAGGAGCGAGGGGGGTGGAGAGGGTGGAGGGGGGGGGGGGGGGGGGGGGAGCGGTGCTAATGGTATCTGAAAGTGAGGTTGGCCACATACATATTCAATGAGTAGAGGAGTATTGAGGGCAGCTAACGCCATGAACATCCATCCACGGGACACAACCCGGACCTGGCGGCGTCAGGTACAGAGACCCGGACCTCCGCTCCGCCTTCCTCCCGTTCCTCCCGCGAGAGGTTGGAGCGCGGCGTAGGGAGTTTGTGTGCAGGAGACAGGGTGGAACGAGACGCGCACTGATGTGTTTAGACGAGTGTCTGCGATAATTCAGCTCCTATTTAAGGCGGCTTGTAGCACATTAACAGCCTGCCGCATTACAGGCATCTCATACGCATACACAGCCACCATATGCATTCTGATGTGTGTGTGTGTGTGTGTGTGTGTGTGTGTGTGTGTGTGTGTGTTCCCTTTAACGTGTGCCTGGGGTCGTTCATCAGTGCATCATCATCATCATCATCATCTTTTCCATGTCATTAACTCACGTCTGTTGCAGTGAGATTTTTTTGCATAATTATCATTACACACAGATATTTAAGTCCTTTCCCTCCATTCATGTGACAAACACAAATCGATGATGATGATGATGATGATGATGATGATGATGATGATGATGATGATGACGATTGCTTTGTGCTTCTTGTTTATATTTTGTAGACATGTGTATGTTTGTGCACATGTGAATGAGTTATGTACGAATAAATATTTATAGACATCTATACGTAAATATTGGAAGAATCGATAGATGGAGAGATGGATTGATAATATGATATATTGGCCCCACATAATCAATAGAGGTCAATAGCCTTTTCAGACATGCATTGAACTCCAGTCAGATACCTGCAGCATATGAGGGAGGGCGGGTTTTTATGAAAGGATCTATGAATAGAATCAGAATAAAAACATAAAACACAAAAGTGTTTTACAAACTATGAAATTAGTTTGGCAGAGAGACTTTTCAAACCCGTTTATCCTCTGTCCTCGTGGGTAAAACTTGAATTTGAATGTCCACCTTTACTCCGTACAGTATCTACAGTAACCTCACATTCAGGCGCCTCATTTGCATATTTCAATTTGCTTACAACGTGGAATCTGTCTCTGTTGGTAGATCATGTGGACAGATGGACGGTCAGGTAAAAAAAAAAGGGGGGGGAAGTGGGGGAGGGGGGGTGTTGAGGTGTGAGGATGACTAAGAGCATCGCTGCATGTCTCTTACTGGGTAACCATCCCGCTGCACACACACACACACACACACACACACACACACACACACACACACACACACACACACACACACACACACACACACACACACACACACACACACGCACGCATACACACACCATGGGGGCAGGAAGAGGGAGCGCACGCCTCAGAAAACTGGCACACACATTTTCTAACCCTCTGTCACTCCCTCGCTCTCGCTGTCTGTCCCCTGCATCTTTGTCCTTGTCCAGAAATAGCAGAGGTTCTGACTGTGAGGCGGGGAAAGTCCCATGTGTTCATCTCACTGTGCCTTTCCACCATTAACCTGCCATTTATTCACATTTCATCCGCGCCGCCACTCCCCAACAGAATCACACAGCATCTGTTTAAGTAATTACTACGGCAAACATCAGGATAAACAACCCGTGATTAATCTGTTTTACGCAGCAATGCAAACAGCATTTCAGTAATCTGTGAACGCGATGACAACCGTGGTTTCAAGCTTCTCTTGCGCAAATGTATTTATAAATGATTTAGGTCGGTGAACAAATGCATTTTAAACACCTTTAAACACCTCCAGGGATGATGGGCGAGGCCTACAGGGAAGTGGAAAATGTTGCAGTTCACAAGGTGGCCACTTGAGGCTGGCTCCAGTTGCGAGTAAATCCCCACAGACTCCCATGTTAAAATGGTCAAGTTTAGAGATGAATGAAACATGTTTTAAGTCTAGTAGAAACGACGGTTCTGGTCTAAACGCCATCGCCCCACCCCCAGCTCTACCCGTGCTCCGCCTTTTTGCCTTTTTTAGGAAGTGGGAGGAGTTAGGAATCAGCAAGATGGCGACAAATGAATTTCAAATACACATTACACACCACACTTAACAATTCCAAAATAAAATAAATATCAGTGGCCAAAACATGTACGTTTGTTTCCCATCATTTCATCCATTCATCATTTTCAGATAAATCAAAGAAATAGCTAAAAAAAAAAGGCCTAAAGTTGCAGCATCAAGGAAAGATCTGATCTGGATGTGGATTCCATCAAAGCTGCAAACCAAGTCACGCCGAAGCAAAGATGATCAATGGAAATAATTAATAATTGACTGCAGGCTGTACCTCAGTGTATCGAGCAGATGGGGAAACTACGGTTGACGGATGACGACAGAAGCTTTGCACACTATGATTCACTCATCTTTCCCTCCGTTTATTATTGAACAAACACTCTGTGGTCCCTCGAGAGTTAAAGTCGCCTCAGTGCTGAAGAATAGGCATGATGACATTATGTCAAGGATATTGATTCTCGTGGCTCTGACCTTTTCCATGATGGACGACACGGACGATTTTGCACAAAGGTGAACGTGCGGCACGAGACCGCGGATTCAATCCGGATTTTTACGTTTGGCTTTTCTCCAGAGCTCGAAATCCTCCCGAGTGCACATTGTGTTCACCTTATGTGGGTCAATACCAATATCTCCGACTTCAACCAGTCCCGAAATAGCAGTGGGTGTAATCACCGCTGAATTCATTAAGTACAGCTGGAGTGGTGAGGCACTGGGAGGAGAGCACAGGCTGAAACACACACACACACACACACACACACACACACACGCACACACACACAGAGTGGTGCATTCTACCTTGAGTGTGCCCGCGAGTAACATTTAATGCGTTATCTGTCGTCAAGGCAACAGATGCTTTCAGTGGATGTGATGAGGTTAAATGGCGGACGCTTGAGTGTGGGTCTTATGTTGTGCGCTGATGGTGTCTTTATATATATATATACATGTGTATATATATATATTTTTTCTTCATATATATATATATATATATATATATATACATACCGCTGCAGCATCTATTATGGATTAAGGTTCAACATGCAGCCATCTTTTTTTTGCTCGGATGAAGAAAAGGCAACTCCAGACCACTACAAGCTCGAGCTGAGATATGAGATGGACACAAAACACGGCGGCATCAATCACACTTCAGTTCTCTCTGCATGCACCGCCTGAAAGTATTTTCTGGAAAGTATGAATCAACTAAATGTGTTATTTTCTCTCCTTTTCCCTTAAATGAGCCCATTAATGTATATTTGCATGAAGAGCGGCTCCCCTCTACGGGGGCCGCCATGTTGTCACAGTGGCTGAGAGTGGAGGTACGAAACATCTTTTGAGTTTTAGTGACGGCTGAGGTCGACCACAGGTTCTCCGGCACGTTTAGAAGAGTGAGGGTGAGCTGATGGATGCAACCTCACCTCAAGAGGTCACCAGATCTTACACACTGCACCTTTAAAGAATCTCTCACCTCTCAGATGCGCCCCCCCCACCGCCCCCCGAGCCCTGACTTTTGCCTTTGTTTGTTAAAGCACAGATTACCAGGGAACAGAGTGTGTCATCTTATTACGTCGCATTGTGCCTCAGCAAAAACACACAGGCAGCTCCCTGACAATTAACTACCCACTCTCAGCTGAGTAATGCCGCCGCCGCCGCCGCTGAGCCTCCAAAAAAAGAGCCCGTTTTAATGTCAGTGCGTGACATTGTGTTACGCAAGCAAAACATTTTGACATGATCGGCTGAGACAGTCTGTGAAAGGGAAAACATCGCACTTGTGGCGCTCACGGATGCCGAATGTTCACCCTGCTCCGGGCTCTTGCTGTGGCTGCGGGAGGAGCTTCCATTCATATGAGGGTTTACATGCCGTCTCTGCATGATCCACCCAGACAGGAAGGAAAACGCATCGTCATGGCGACTGATGCATTAAAACAGAGGCGGAGGGGGTGACGCCGAGCTCCTGTGTTAAAATCGTGTTTTTATTTCCGGGATTCTTCGGAAAACAAGGCGCGTTTTATGTTGTGTTTTTGTTTTGTTGTTTTCCAGAGGGACGTGCTCGCCTGGGCCACGCTAGCTGGCGCAGGTTTGGCATATCACAGGCAGAGGAGAGGGCCCAAGCGCTGTTACCATGGTAACCCTGACGCACCATACTGGCATAACTGGCATGAAATTACAGGAGCTGTTTGTGATGAGTGCAATTAAATGGAAAAACTATGCAGCGAGTGGGGGTGGGGGTGTGGGGGGGTTTGTGATTGGTCACTGAGACGTCTCTGCCGTTGCATCTCGGCTGGAGATCAGCAGAGTTCGGTGAAATCAGTGTTTGCAACCAGCAAATCCTGTCTTTGCTGCTATTCATGCCACTTTACTGCAGGAAGTAGTAATTACTGTACTGCTTATTTAAAAAAAGCCTTCTCTCTTAAAGTGCTCTGAATCATCTTATTTACACACAAGGGATCTAATATCTTATTGCCATCAGCCTCCTGCTGCAGTGGTGTTGATGCAAACTGCTGCAGCTTCACCAATGTATAGAATGCCTTTACTGGCAGCTTACCGGACGTTGCACCTTTAACCTCCATGGCAGTGCAAACATGGCGGCTTCCATAGACAGGGGCTTCTATTGATGGTAACAGTAAACGGCTGATTCTAGGGTGATGCGAACGATTATTCAGATATTAACAGGAATCATGCCCTCATTGAAAACCTCAATAAAATGTTGTATATCACATTAGAATTTGAAAGTGTTGCCTAAATCTTGCACACTGGACCTTTAAAATCAGCGACACGCAGCTGAACACGTCATAAGTGGAATCGACTTTATTCAAAAAATGTAAAAGCCCTTTGCAAAATTCTGTTCTGCCACACGTCAGACAACAGGCACACGCAGCATTTAATGCTGAATCATCACCTGCACTCCTCCACCTCCCCCTGCCAGCCTCCCTTCATTCATTCCTGATGCCAGTGCTCCCTCCTCCTCCTCCTCCTCCTCCTCCTCACCATCATCATCATCATCCCTTCTTCACAGTGAGGAATTATAAATGAGAGCTCTTTGTCTCGTACCCAGACCGTGGCAATCCCCTTATGTTGACACAGAAGAAGGTCTCGTGTCGCTGTAGCTCCAGGGCTATGAGCTGCCACACACACACACACACACACACACACACACACACACACACACACACACACACACACACACACACACACACACACACACACACACACACACTGCAGTAGTTGGTACACACCATATGTTACTTAAATTGGTCATATTCTCAATTCAAATTGAGGGTAGAGCCTTTCTGTGGAGGCGGCCATGTTTTTACAGGAGCTCGGAATGGACAAACGAAACACCTTTTTCGTACTGATGAACACTGGAGACGACAAAGGTTCTCCCAGATGATTCGAAAGGAGTGGTTAGGTGAGTGTATCCAGCTGCAATATACAGCTTCACCACAAGATGATGCTATATTGTATTATTAAAGTGTATATTTGATTCAACGTACTGTTCAAAAAACGACATAGGTTACAATCAAACACGCACATGAGGTGAGAGGGAAGCTTAAAGATTCCACAGACTGCACCTTTAAGGGTGGAGGGGCTGCACTGGGAGTGGATGTGACCTGATAAAACTGAAACTACTACGAGCTGTTACCATGATAACAACACGAAAGTGGCCCACTTTGCTGGCTACAGTCGTCTTGGGTGGAGCGGAGAGAAAGAGAGTGATGGTGGTGGTGGGGGGGGGGGGGGGGGGGGGGGGGGGGGGGGGGGGGGGGGGGGGGGGGGGGGGGGGGGGGGGGGGGCGCAAAGGAGAGATGAGTAAAGACAGAATTAGCAGATGCATAATGATCCTGGTCAGCTTGGCCTCTGCTCTGAAGCTGCTGTTGATCGAGCACAAGGGGAAGAACGTGAGTGTGTCCCGACATTCTCTGAAACCTTCTACGTGTCAGTGTGAGAGCGGCAGGAAATGGGGGGCGGGGGGGGGGTCGCACTTCAACACCTAATGGGTCACTCAAGTAGAAGATGCTGGCATAGATGTCGACTTGGACTGGGAATGAGAGCGGGGAGCTTTTGATGATCGGAGCCCACACGTGTTAATGAGCTGTAAACAAAAAAAGTGTCATGTTACCTTCCTGTTCGTTACCTGGGCAACCTGAAAGAAACACATGGCCTCCTGCATTGTTTACATCAGAAAGATAAACCTGTAAAAAAAATGGCAATTTGTGAATGTCTATGTTGTTTGAAAATTGTGGCGTCTGGGATTGGGTGCCATCTAGTGGTGAAGTTACATGCTGTGGCTGAAAAAGACTTCCGTCAACATTTTTTTTTAGTAGCCTTCAGTTAACCCTTTTATTCGAAGGTAATAGTACATGCTGGTGAATCTATGAATTTATTGTCTGTCAGTCTTACACACTGGACCTTTAAGTCGCTGACAATGCAAAATATTTTTTGCATAGGTCACTGGATCGTGACTGTCACTGTCTCTCAGCAGTGTTTGACAGCTCGTCTCTCCAGTATCACTGCACACGATCTCCATGTTGCTGGCGGCTCTTCTGAAAGTCCAGCCTCTGCTTCCATGGCGACATCCCAGCCCAGTGTGTTGGGTCTGAAATGTATTTGCATGTGAAACGCAGCCAGTCCTCCTCCTCTCATCTCCAACCCAGCGCCCATCAAGTGGTAATGATGAGATCTTTATCATGACGAGGGTGTTGGGTGTGGGCCGCTCCACCACCACCACCACCACCACCACCACCACCGGCTCCCAGGGATGTTTGCGACCCATGTGGGTGACGCGTATGTGTCAGTTAGCGTGACGAGGGCTGACACATGCCTCCAACACGCCTGTCGCTAATGGCAGGGTGGGAGGGGAGCCAATCGCTTGCCGAGCGCTGATTGCAGCGATGCAGGAGCCTCATTTACCAATCACGGCGGAGTGAGGGGGTGTTGGTACATTAGAGCCAAGCAACTCCTGACGATGATGCGGGGGGTCCAGACCATAAACATCGCTGCTACACTCTCCAGAGATGCAGCTGAAGAATCCATTGCTGCTCTGACTGTAAAGGCTAAATATGACAATGTCATTGCCTATGTCAATGTATTACATCTTGCTTTTTCCAGAACACATCTAAGCCTAGTTGCGTAGTAATGTATTAATCTCCTCCTCTACATTGTGGGTGTTGTTGTGCTGTACTTGACTGTTTGTTCTGCCCCGTGGGAAACAGCATGACTTTAGTGAATCCATTAATTTAAAAGCACGAGTCTTATTTTTTTATTTTTTTCATATAATCACTTACATGTGCCAGAGAAGCGAAGCTTGTTCATCATAAGCTTCAGGGCTTCATCAATGGAAGGGAAGAAAGACCATGCAACAGTTTCTGTGTTGTTTATGATGTTGGATTTAGTGACATCAAGTGGTGGTGTGGGGTACTGCGGCCAGCCGAATACCCTTCACCTCACCACTACTAGTGCAGATTTAAGTCAACGTAAGGCACAGAGCAATTAAATGGGTGTGGCTCAGGAAACGGGGAAGTGGGTTGCCAGGTCCTACTTTTCCTCATTCTGCCAGCAAAAGTGTCAAAGAGCAAGATACCGCTTCCAATTACAGGAGTAAGTGTCGCACATACGCAATATTAATGTCTATATGGCAACATTTGTATGATATTGACTTCGTTCTCTCTTTCGTCTGCTCTGAGTTGCTTTCTCGTTGCCAAGACTCTACAGTCAGACTGTGTGAAAGGCCTCTTTGGATCAATTGTCTCTCTCAACCCAACGCCGCCACCCATGCAACTGCGGATTCTTCGGTGTTTATCGAGTCATTCACCTTTGCACCTCCTCGCCTTCTTCTTCTTCTTCTTCTTCTTCTTCTACGTCTCACCTCCCAAACATGTGCCCAGATATACTATATCTTCCCTGTGACGTGTTCCCAAGACTCAACATGACGCTGTCCCTGACACAGATGCCCCACTTTAGAGGGCAGGGGAGATTGGGGGTGCGGGGGGGGGGCGTGGCCTCTTGAGTCACACCTTGGGGTCTGTATTACCCCACAAGCTAATGAGAGTATGTGATGTGGTGGTGGGGTTGTATGGGTGAGTATATATTGTCCACTGTGTGCGGAGGATATAACTCAGCACGTCCATATGACAGGATGTGTCACAGCTACATGACCTGGACACAGTCGTCCAACACACAGGCGGCGACACTGACAACAGGCATCTCTCTGGACTACGCATAAACCACTCACGGTACAATCCAATGTACAATCCCCTGCCGGGCACCATGACATTTTCTTTTGAATATTCCGAAGTGAGTCAGATCTTATGGAGTTCCTATGGTGACCAGAAAAAGTAGGTTACAGCAAAGAAGCCCTATAGTGGAGCAGTGAATGTGAGGCTGCTGAGCAAAACAGAATAAGGTGTGATGCCGGTGATTAAAGCTGCAGTGTGGGCGCTTTTAGAATCAAATAAAAGCCAATATCATAAAGCAAATCTCATAAAACGTGTTCAGTGGTAGTGACGCCTCTCACCTGTAAGTTTGCTCGAGTTCAGGATGGAGGAAAACAACAAACGTTGCAATTTGTTTCCTCTATACAAAGAGGACCCGCTCTCCATGTAAATATGAAGGGTTCATTCTAAGGTGATGAAAACAACAGTCTTTATGCTCAGAGGATTATAACCTCATGAAAGCCTCATTATAAATTCTTTATATTTAATTTCCGCCAAACTGAAATTGAAGCATTTTCACCAAAATCTCCCAGACTGCATCTTTGAAGTTGCATTGTGTACGACGCCCCCAATGTAAATATACATTAATGGGCTGATTTAAGGGTAATGGGGGAAACATAAAACATTCACATGATTATAAATTGCCGAAAATGCCAGCTTGTCATTGCTTTTCAATATTTGTAGAGGTATTAGAAAATGACCAAAATATCGCACACTGCACCTTTAAAATGCTCAAAATCAAGGCATATGTGTCAGTATATACACTGGGCAGAATTCTCAGTGTGGGCCTGCTGCCACACCTGTTGCTGCTTCAGCCCCTGATTGCTCTGGGCAGCTGCAGCTAATGTTCTTCGTTAAGTGAGACCTGGAGCTGCTGATAAAAAGGAGGCACAGGGACCAGATGTCAGAGCAGAGGTCTTCTGAGTCAGCACCTCTGATCAGCTTGTCGTGTTCGATTGCTTCCAAGGACTGTCGGTGCTGCTATTCTGCCATGGCTCTCGGAGACTTTTTGTGGTAAGTTTTTATTGTTGCTCTAAGTTTCTGTTTTTTTTTTTTAACTTCCTGGTAACAAAGACTTTAATTGGCTGTTTATTGTCTTCCCTTGCAGGATTTCTGGCATCTGTTTCTTGCTGTTTGAAGGGAGTGCTGGTCTACCAGCCAATAAAGGTAATGACTTTCTGCTTGCTCGCCTCCTCTAGGCCTTAGGAATACTTTATTTCTATTTATTTTTCTTAATCTATAATTGTGAATCCTACAGGGTATGGCTATCCGTACAAGTCTGACTCGCACAACATCGGTGACGATGCGGACGATGACGTGATAATGAACATGTCCATGGACTGGTCACCTGCAGAAAGCCAACAGAATATCGACGCTACCAGCAGCTACCATGGCCCCGCTGCCACACCGAACCGACTCGTGGCCAAGATTCAACAAATAATGCCTAGTCTTTCTGAGGGACAGGGTCTCGTTGCGGGCGAGTTGACCCAACTTAGTTTAAAGGACGTCACCGCACCACTGGTCTTTCCGTTGAACGCGCTGAAACAGCTAGTGAGTCCAAACTCGCCACCTAGCGAGTCGGCACCGTTTCACATGGTTCCTTCAAATAACGTGAATGCTGCCGTCTTACCCCATGCTGAGGGGCCCCAAGCTGTCCCATCATTTCAGGGAGCCCTGCCTCCCATGAATTACTGGGGGCCTCATCCTGCAGCCAGTGATGTCTATTATATGTATGGTTCTGATCCGCGCTTGATCCCTGCCTACAACCAAGCTCAGCTCGTCTACGAGAATGTGTTTCAACATCCTTCAGAGGACAAGGCGTCTCTGAGCAATGTTGGCGCCTCAGGCACTGCAGGGCAGTCCTTGGGAACCTCAAATCTAAATAACCCAGCTAATGCAGGCGGCGCAACAGGAAGTTCTCAGCCTATACACGAGAGGACTCCAGCTGCCCATCTTGAGGAAATGGTCCCTGTGAGAGTGAGCGAACCAATCTACCCTCCTCCTCCTCCTCCACCACCAAAACCTGCAGCCTACATCACTCAGTCCAGGAGCGGCTACCACAGACGCAGGTACATCTTCAACAAGTCCTCCTACACCAAAGAGGTTGCGCCTGAAGAGCCCGCGACACGCCCTCAAAGGTATGTCCAGCAAGATCACCACACATTTCCAGACTTTAAAGAAATGATGCGCTAATCAATGCCTTTGTCCTCCAGTCCAAAATGGCAGGGATAAGTCAAACACCAGGTAAGCATTTAGCATTGATCTTTACATTTAAGGCTTTTTTTTGTTTTTGTTTTACTGAACTCAAACTTTTCTTGCTTGCAGATGACAGTTGCAGAAACCTTGTTGGATGTACTGAATTGCAAATAAAAAAAATCTTACAGTTGAACAACGTTTTGCCTGCAAATGCTTCATTTCATGACTGTGGAGGACAAACCTTGAACGTGTGCACTTGGGAACACATTGGCACATGACTGCAAAAACCAAACTTTAAGACTTGTTGCCACACCTTGATGGGTAAAACCAAATGTAGAGTGCCTTACCTTGGCATTGAAATCCTTGTTTCCCAAAGCCCCTGCAACAAAACAACTTTTGTTTAAAAATTGACCTGCTATACAAGTATCAGTGTTTTGCAGAACAAGAACACTAGTTAAGAGAGTTGCACAACTGAATTTCAATGTGAGGAGATGATGCAACTGACGAGCTCTGGTTCTTGTCTTGCATCACGTTTGAGAACCGCTGGTAGCTTTAGGTTTAAGGAAATCCTGCTCACATTGTCTTTAAGGAGCTATTTAAAATTCTACAAACTGAATGTTTGCCTTGCGTTTAGAAACTTCTGAATCTTGTGCAGTAGGTCTTTACATGTCAATTGCTGAAACTTTTTAAGATGACTGTTTTTATTTCAATACACTACAATGAGCCCTGTTAGCTTGACCTCTTTACAAATGCCAAATTAAACGTATCTTCACCATTGGCTGCCAAATTATACACCCAGTAGCTTTCAGTGGCAAAGGGGAACTGTTTTTACTTTATACACCATTGGGCACGTTTAACCCAACAGTGCTCAATGAACTTCTCCTAGAACCCAACTGTGAACTTTTGTAAAAGAAATAATCTCTTTAATTATTAAAGTGAATGACAGGTGTGTACTGTGTGTCTCACCATATGAAGTCAGTGCAGTGGCTGCAGAACGTCGGCTGCTTGAAGAACCTGGCAGTAAATTTGTGGTTCTTCACTTCGTGCACGTTCTTCTGTCGCAGCGCACCTTTACGGGCGAACCGGTTCCCCACCCCGGCGGAGTCATTGTAGTGAAGGAGGTGGTGGTCAGCCATGACGGAGGGAGGAAGGAGAGAAATATAGAAAACGATAGAAAGAAAGAAAAGAAAAAAAGAAAAGTCCGAGGCTTCTGCTTCACTCAGTCCTGTCAGAGCAGTGAGGGCTGCTGTTTGTGTGAGTGTGTGTCCTCTCAGCTGTCACACACTCACACACAACACACCTTCTCTGACTGGAGAAGCAGCTCAGCGCTTCTTTTTCATTCACTATGACGTAGGCCGCGCTGCCTTCACGAACTGTGGGACATTTCCACTTCGGCAAGGAAGTACATTAAAATGTGGGCCAGGTCAGCCTGTGTTTTACTGTATAGTGGTACACATTCATCATAAGGCAGCATATTTGCTCATTATATTGTGTAGCAAAATATATTCAATAGTTGTTTCTTACCTGGATTTCCATATTCTATATCTTTATGTGAAACATTGTACTACTTTTCCACATTATATTATATTGTATATCCTTGCATATTTAAGGAAACGTATAGTGCTGAGTTGGAATTTGACTGTATGAGTTTTTTTCAACGTTTTCTTAGAATAAAAACTTAACGCGAATACAATACAAACAGGTCATGAAGGCATCGTGTATCTCCATTAAAACCACCACAGGCAGCATGTGTGCGCCACCCTGTGGAATTGCAGTTCACTGCGGCTTATCGTCATTATTATTATACTGTTAATACTGCTTGTATTACAACTACAAATAATCATGATTTCAATACAAATGACAATATTCTAAATACAACATGATAGAAGAAGATGAAGGGGTCTGAAGGTGAGCGGCTGTGAAGACGGAATCAAACGAATCTAGTTGCTGAGGCAACGCGGAGACGCCGCTTGGCTCCGGAACACGGATGTGACGCGAGTCAGGAAGTTTTTGAATCGTCCTGAGCGGCGAAATCAGAGCTGCGTGTAAGTCACATTTTCTTTACTATATTTCTTTTTTTGTTTTGTTACTGATGTTGGGTGTTTAGCATAGTAGTGCTAACAGGCTGGTGGTCCGTGCCTTCTGTATGGGGCAGTGTCGGTGCGGCCATACCGGTGCGTGTTAGCTTAGCTAGCGACCGTTGCTAATGTTTGCATCGGTTTCAGCCCTTCAAAAAGAGTTCCGCCAGCTTCCTTGTGTTGCTAGTTGGTTGCCCAGTCATGTTTAGACTATGTAGCCCGACGCTACCTCCCCAAGTCAGCTAACGCCCCCATTGTAGCTAGCAAACGGTTCACAAACCGAAGTTGTTTACTAGCCGTTGTTTACTACCCCCCCCCCCCCCCCCCCCCCCTAGCCGTTGTTTACTACCCCCCCCCCCCCCCCCCGCCAGTCTTTCAGGGCACCATGAGCTCACGTGAGGAATCATGGGAGAGGCTGGACACCGAGTTTGACCATTTCCTCGTGGACCTGAAGCCCTATGTCCTGAAACACCCCAGCAAGACAGGTGAGGTTACACTCATTCTCAATCAATATCATTAAAGGTACAGTGTGTGGCTTCAGCGACACCAAGAGGGCGACTTGCATCTTACAGCTGATCATCCTTTAACCCTCCCCGTGTATCTTAGTATGCAGTAAGTTATCATTAAAGGTGCAGTGTGTAAGATCTGGGTCATTCATGTCACTTCTATTGGTAGAAAGAAATATGATAAAAACAATGACATAAGGACATTTTCACAATCACATTAATGTATTGTGTCTCTACGGGGGCCGCCATGTTTGTACAGTAGCCCAGAGTGGACATGATAAACCTTTAAAACAAGAATTTATACATTTGGATGATTGCACACAAAAACATTAGTATTATTACCTTATATTCAATTTCTGTCCATACAGCTGGAAAATTGTACGTACTTGACCTTTTTCCAAAATAATCAGAAATCGCGGGTTGATTGCTTGATTGCAGCAAACAATGTATAATGTACTTATACATCATTTGTTCTGTATCTCTCCTCCACGTTCCCAGAGCGCCAGCGTTGTGCCGCGTGGATAAAGAAGCTCTGTGACCCGGCCTCCTGCTCCTCGGGTTTAGCCGGTCGCAAGAACCGCAACCTGTACGGCCGTCTTCTTCTTCACATGCTGAAAAGAGGCGTCCTGGAGGCGCCTTTCACCAGCAGACCAGAGTCCGGCAGCTTGAAGACGCTCCCCACCTACATGGTACGAACGGCTGCTCCATCAAAACCTCAGTGAACCCGTACAGCCCTTCTGACACCGTATTTTTTTTTCACATTTTTTATAAGGTAGATAAATCTAATAAATCTAACCATCCTTTCCCGGTTCTGAATCCTAGTCCATCTACTTTGACGAGCCTCTGGCTGGTGGAGCGGTGGAGCAGAGCAGAGCGGGTCTGCCCGGATGGGTGTCAGGAGAGCTGGGTGGATACAATGACGACAGTTTGCACGTTGGCCTCCTGAAGGACAGAGGCAGCTCCTCACCTCACGAAGCTCATCACAGGTGACACTCTATTGTACATTGACCTTTTTTTTTTGGATATCTTCTCAGTTAAAGGTGCAGTGTGTCCGATTTGGGTCATTTTTGTCATTTCAACGTGACCCTTAAGTGAACGACATTAGGAGCCACGGGTCCCGCCTTGTTTTTTTTGTTTGTTTTTTTACAGTAGCCCAGAGTGAACATATGAAACATCTTTTGAGTTTTAATGACAACCCAAATCTACCATAGGTTCTCCTGCACACTGCACCTTTAAGTTGAATTGAACAACGGAGCGAGTACCAAGCTAATTTGATGGCACTACGATCGGCCCCGCTTAGGAGTCACAAAGGTCACAGTCTCGCGTATTATACATTATACATTGAATGCACCATTAGTCAAGGGTTTGTGCAATTCATTCATTCATTCTTCTGTAATCAATCCGATGAGGCATAGAGCACATATGATGTGATATGATAAAAAAAACATATAGCTCCAGCCGTGGAGCTGGATGGACTCAGCTTCCGTGACTGACTGTGCATCACACTCGCTCAGCAACACGGTGAAGGAAGCTGAAGACATTGCCGAGCACTTGCATCAGTCTGCCCGGGCCGCCCGTCCGCTCATTCACACGGTTCAAAGAGAAATACTTCAAAAACAGCACGAGAGGATGAGGAACTACTGGTATTCTGCATCCACCCTCCTGTTCCTCACCTCTGTGCACACTCCCAGAAATGTTGGACCTCCGGTCTGCCCGTCGAAAACGGCCGGAGAGAGCAAAGCAGAGAGTAGAGAAGTATCGGTTCAAACGTCGACGCACTGTTTGTATTTTGAAATTCGAATGATTTGACTGTGGATTTGGAGGCTTTGTGGGGAGCCGGCTGCCGAACACCGTCACATCTGATTGTGCTAAGACCATGAAAGACGCTCGGATCACAGGCAAACGTCCCGATGGAGAAAATGATTCAGACCAGGACCCGTTTTATGTGTCTCTCTCTCGCTCAGATGCGATTAAATGGAGGGAACCCGTCTGACTCGCTCCCTGTGATGTGGCCATGTTTGATGTTCTCGGCCTCACTCACCATTAGTCAGGTGATGGGCAGGGAGGGGTTCTCTTGGCTTTAAAGCACAGCCGGGGTGTTTTATGAGTTTGACTGATTTTCCTCTGAAGTGCCGCAGCGTGTTTGTGTGTGTTAACGGACGTGTCATTAAGACCTCATTAGACCAAAACGCCCTGATTAGATCCCACCGTAAACAGCTATTGTAGTGCCACCGCTGCTGCTGCTGCTGCTGCTGTTGTGCTATTCATAATGCAGCCACAAGATGGAGCTCCTGCTTTAGGTATATCACATGCGGAGGGGAAGGAATGCAGTGGGAAAGCAGCAAATGCTGTGGGTCAAAGGATCATAGAGGAACAGGTTTGGTGATTAGTCTACATGTCCGCTCCGTCCTCTGAAAGAATACATGATAAAGGCATAAAGAGGAAAATGTGTGGTTGGCATGTTAAAGGTGCAGTGTGTACGATTTTGGTACTTCAAAACAATTACATACTGACCTTTTCATGAATTTATAATCACCTAAATGTTTTATTTTCTCCATTATCCTGAAATGAGCCCATCAATGTGTATTCACATGAGGAGCGGGTCCTCTCCACGGGGGCCGCCACGTTTTTAACAGTGGTAAAAGTGGACGTACTGAACATCTTTTCGGTTTGAATGACAACGGAAGTCGACCAGAGGTTCCCCGGCCTGCTCAGAAGGGTGAGGCTCACCTCTAGATGTCACCAAATCTTACACACCTGCACCTTCAACATGGTAATCAGAGCTGCCCGGCGTCAAGGTCACCACTTGAGTTGAAGTTGAAGAGCATCGTTCTTTGTCTGTCTGTGTTTGTCTCTCCTCTCTTTCATGCCTCTCTTCTGCTCTCTCTCTCTCTCTCTCTCTCTCTCTCTCTCTCTCTCTCTCTCTGTGACGTCTGCTTTCCATCTGTGTGTTTTCAGACACATATGAAAACTTTTAATCCCCACCGCCGCCACCGCCTCCTCTCCCTCTTTATACTCTCCCTGCCCCCTATCCCCTTTTACTCTCTCTCTCTCTCTCTCTCTCTCTCTCTCTCTCTCTCTCGCTCTCGCTCTCTCTAAGTGCGACAATAAGAGTGAGGGAGTTGACCGTTGATGTCGGTCGCTCAATGCCCCGGCGTGTTTGCACTG
>JAFBJT010110675.1:43293-65269 GCA_016785325.1 Chascanopsetta lugubris | reverse complement strand
CTTTCTCTGCCTCTACCTTTCCTTTCCGTTGCTTTCCTTTCCTCTCCTCTGCCTTTCCTTTCACATCCCTTCCTTTCCTCTCCTCTCCCTCTTATCTCCCCTCTTCTCCTCCTCTCCTCCTCGCCTCCTCTCCTCTCCTCTCCTGCCCTCTCCTCTCCTCTCCTTTCCTCCTCCTCTCCTCTCCTCTCCTCTCCTCCTCTCCCTCTCCCCATCCTCTCCTCCTCTCCCTCTTATCTCCTCTCCTCTCCCTCTTATCTCCTCTCCTCTCCCTCTTATCTCCTCCTCCTCTCCCCCCCTTCTCCTCTCCTCCTCCTCTCCTCCTCCTCTCCTCCTCCTCTCCTCTCCTCTCCTCTCCTCCTCCTCCTCCTCTCCTCTCCTCTCCTCAGAGTGGTGGCGAGCTGCTGAAGCCCATGGGAGGGGAGCTGCTGCCTTCCTCCCCTCCTTCATCGGCTTCCCTCCATTCTTCACCCCTCACATCCAGCCCAACCACAGCGCCAGTCCTGTTCAGATCAGGATGCCGGGCAAGAATAGCCACGCCCCTCCTAAAGGTACAGAACTAACCACCACGCCGACCCGCTCTTTACCATCCAATGCAGATTTGTATCACATGACAACGGGAGGTTCATGCGTGTTGAGGAATGTGAAACGATAAATGGCATTTCTGAGACAAAATGGCAAAAGAGAATCTCATTTATATTTCTCCCTCCATCTCCCTCCGTGTCCAACTCCTCCTCCACCCAAATTCACTCTGTCCCGTGATGAGATTTCTCCCTTTCAAGATCCATTTAATGACTTTCGTGTCCTCATCTTAGCGATTCCCGTCAACCTCTCCCTCCCTCCCTCCCTCCCTCCATCCGGCTCTCCCTCCCTCCCTCCCTCCCTCCCCCCACTTTCTTTTAATTTCACAGTATCTTTTAATTTATCTTGTATTATGTAAACCACTGGTGTTGAGCGTGCGCCTGGCGCAGCTGGCATGTTTGATGAGATACACGTATAAATCAATATTTTTTATTCCACTCCGCCGTTGGTTCCACATATTTCATTATCGGGTGCAGCAGAAATCTCAGCGATGGATGGGATCGGTAACACGGCAGCGATCTGTTTTCTGTTTGCAGGGGTGAACGGGGCGGTGAACGGCAGCAATGGTGGCGGCGGCGGCGGCGGCGGCGCCTGTCCCCCCACGTCACAGTCGGGGAGCTTCTCGCCGAGTCCGGCGCCCGTTCAGACGTCGACCAAGTCCAGCAAAAGTTCGAATCCCTCTAACAGCCACCGCAGCAGCAGCAGCCCGCAGAACCTCCCAGCCGAGGCGGCGGCGGAGAAGCCCGTCCAGAAACCGAAAGAGAAGGTCAGAACTGAGACTGAGGCTTCAAAGGTGCAGTGTGTGAGATTTGACTGGAATTGTTTATGTCCACAACGCATAAATTAAATGTCAAATAAACAGCCGAGTCAGCACTCACGCTTTATGATTATGATATTGTTTTTATGGTATTTCTTTCTCCGTTATCTGATTATTGCCAGCAAAGCATTCCGCCGACTCAGCATTCACACTGCATTATCCAAGAAATGCATATTCTAGTAATAAAACAGCCATTTGCTTAATAACTCGGAAGTAGGACCTGTTTATATCAATCTAGAATTAGCCTTTTGTTTTGAAATGATGAGTAGGGCCTCTCTAGTGTCACGCAAAATAAACAACTTGGCCGTTACATTGTGATCAAACATGACTTTGTTTTTTTCCCCCCATCGTGTCAGAAGCCGCGGAAAAAGCCAACGGACGCTTCTGTGGCCAGCAACAGCGAGTCAGGCTCGTCCTCGGACTGCTCGAGCGACGGCTCCCTCAGCAGCGATCTGGAGGATCTGCCGGAGGACGACGAAGACGACGACGATGACGACGAGGACGACGAAGACGAGGACAAACGGAGCGAACTGTCGGAGTCTGAGAAGCGGTTGAAGAAGAAAACAAAGGTAAAGGAGGGAAGTGCCGAGCAGGAAGCGAGCGCGCTCTCATCCGCTCCTCCACTCGACTCCGCTGCACTTCTCATTCACTGTGTCCAAAGTGTTGAGCGAAGTAAAGGTGCAGTGTGTACGATTTGCTGACCTCTACAGGTGAAGTTGCATTTTGTATCCCTACGCCTCAGCCTCACCCTTCTGAACACGCAGGAGAAGCGATGGTCGACTCACTTGTCATTAAAACTCAAAATATGTTTCGTATGTCCACTCTGGGCTACGGTCAAAACATGTAAATAAACATTCATGAGCTCATTCCACGGAATAGAACATTTACATCATTATTAATTCATGATCGTGTCAGTATGAAATTGTTTTGTAAGATTTTTTTTTTTACAAGTGACAAAAACAAATCGTACACACTGCACCTTTAAAGAGGCTGATTCATTATCGCACCCGCCAGCCTGTTTTGTCCTTTGTTTTGTTGAGTCCCGTCTCTGTCGTCTCCAAAGGTTCTGGTCCCTGGCACCGGAGCCGCAAAGCCCCAGGACAAGAAAGACACGCAAACCCAGAACCCTCCGACCCTCGTGCCGTTCCCCTGCTCCGCCTCCCCCCCTGCCCTGTCCCAGTCCTCCCCCTTGGCCCTGCACAGCCCCAGGTCCCGGACGGAGGGAGCGCAGCAGCACTTCAGCGTCATCCAGTCCACGGGCCTGGCCGCCAACTCCAAGCCGCTGGCTCTCCTCACCCAGCCCCGGCGGGAGTCCTCGCCCTCCTCCTCCTCACCCATCGCCCTCACCACGTCTCCCAAGGTGCTGTCCAGCACCGCCTCCCCCAAACCCCCCAAACTGCTGCCCTCCTCCTCCCCTCAGCACCTGCCCCTCTCGCTCTGCTCCTCCCCGAAGCCCCTGTCCGTCCCCTCGCCGCCCCGCTCCACCTCCCCGAAACCTTTCGGCCTGACCTCGTCCGTAACAAGCTCCCAGAAGTCGGCGCTGAAGCCACCTCAGCTCGCACTTCCCGCCGCCGCCGCCGCCAAATCCAGCAAGAGGAAACTGCTGGAAGCTTCGCTCGCACAGATCAACGAGTTCAGGCTCAAACAGGTATGACAGCGTGATCACCGCAGTTTCAATAAACGCCCGTTTTTTCTCTCCACGTCCACACCAGCGACTGTCGGCGCACAACAGGCAGTGAGGGAGGAGAGCAAGAGCTGCAGAGTCAGCTTTTAACGGACAAAGTTATTCCAAACAGACTGACAGATATGAATTGATCCACTGGAGCTGAGTGTGCAGTTGGACAAAAGTTTTATCCTTCCGCCGTTGACCACGTTTACTCCGTCCAACACCAGGGACAGTTACACGTCTGTTACCGACTCAATGAGAAATCAATGTCATCGTCACCGTCGCCATTTCTCATTCACAACAAGCCGGGACTCTGTGTCCCGGCTCCTAAAAAGCCTCTTTGAAACTGTAACATGGCTTTGAGCAAACTCCCGACAACCGCAGTCGGAGATCAGAGAGCGTCTTTGTTATGCGCGGCTGATTTACGAGGCAGCACTCATTTGAGTAAACTCGCCGGCAATGGGGATTGGACACAGAGAGAGAACAACCACACATCTGAGACATTCTCGCAGTACTCGTGGAGATGGAAAGTGGTCGGGCGGAGGGAATGTTTTGTCGTCGCGAGCTGTAGTTAATGGCTGCGATTGAACAAATAGCTAATTACTAACATGTAGTGAACATTAGAAGTGTTGGAAATAGGCCCTGTGCGGCTGTTTGTCTCTAACCTCCCCCTGCAGCCTTTTACTTAGTGGTGGAACTATAACGTGACTCAGCGTGGTGTCGCCTCACTCCAGTGGATTTAAGCCTCCATATAAGGTGTCGACAGGTTGTTAAAAGTTTGTTAAAAGAGCCAGTGCAGGATTGAGTGACACCCAGTGGTGGAGTTGAATGCTAGATTGTGGGAGAGCCTACCGTTTTCTCCTGTTATCATCAAAACGTTTTGTTTTTTTTGTAGAAACACGACGATGCCGATTCCTTTGAATTAAACAGTGACACCTCATTCAGCGATCAAAGGATTTTTTACTAACTGCAGATTTTTTTTTTTAAAGTATAAAACCAAGAAAGTGACTAGCACACATTTCCTGAATGACTTAATGTTTAGATGTTTGCATGACTGCGATTGGACAAAGTATGTGGGCGGAGCCAGTAGATAAGTAACAGCAAATGAAAAGTATGTACTCATGTTATTATTATAATGGTTATTAATAATGATAAAATAATAATAATAATAATAATCGTAATGAGGATATCAATAGTGTAACTCGGTACTCACACTAATCACTTCTTTGTGCTTAATCTTAGACATCAATAAGAAAGGTAGGTGACATCATCAGTCTGTAGATCAGCCAATCGTAACATTCCTATTCAGTGAACAGGTTTGAACTAATAGAGGTCTGTCATTGAAATTCATATTCACCATTTAAAAGTGTAACTTGTGTAGTTTCATTACTCTTTCAGTTTAAAAATCTTTGTTCAGCCATAGTTTCAGAATGACAGTGATGTGCAGCTGCGCTGCTGCTCTCTGGATTGTTGATAAAAGGCGTTTACTTTCATTACCATTCTAAACTTGATCCAGACTGATGCATGCGCGCTGTGCTGTATTATTTATGATTCGGGGAAATCCAGATGAAAGGCAATAACAAACTGGGCACTTTTATTTGTTTTGACTACACAAATTCCATTTGTCCGGATGAGAAATGAACGACTGCGCGGTGATCAATAAGCTAAACCTATTGAGATCAGCTCAGCCTGTGAGAATCACTTCCCCCTTTTCATGTTTCACCAGTGTCGAGAAGTTTCCAACGAGCTAAATTCCCCTTGTGGTTTCAGCACTGTTACTGTATTTCATGGTCTGTGAAATTGATTTGTTTCACTTCATATCACATCCAGTTGAAAGTGCAACATTAAAGTCAAACCTGCTTCTGCTTAAACACAGACTGAACCAAACTTGTCATCAGTGGAAATACCTAATGATGATGGATTTAAAACATTTTTTTTTTTAAAAATACGTTCACTGGTAATTACAAAAATTTTTTTTGAGACATGCTGAGAGTTTCCCTTTTGTAAACGGGGCCCGACACAATGCCTCTACTTATTGCATTTATGTTCTTTTTGTTTCCCAGTAACGGGGCTTAGACACAGTTAACTGTACCAGTGTTCTGCATTGTAGTTTTGTCACCTGCTCAAACAATCAACAGTGATGTGAACTGACAGCTAGAGCAACTCCACTTTGTCCCATTTCTTTTCTAATTTCCCTCCTAACCTTTCTTTGCCCACCCCCCTCCCGCCCCTCCCGTCCCCCGAATCCCTGCTCGTCCTTGTTCCCTCCCTCCCTCCCTCTCTCCCTCTCTCCCTTATTCCCAGACTCTCATGTCCCAAGGGCAGACATTCCCAGCTGAGCTGAAGAAGCAGCAGCAGGGGCCAAACAAGTCTCCCAAGAGGACGTCTCTGTCTTCATCGCCATTGCCGCTCGCTCCGCCTCCTCCACCCCAGAACAATCACTCCAACCTCTTCCTCTCCAGTGCCCTGCTGGGGCTCCCCGAACCCCACCACCCCAACGGAGTCATCCAAAGCACCACTCAGGACGCACCTTTGGCCCTCATCAGCAAACCTCGCAAAGACTCAGCCTCTCAAGGCCGATCCCCTCAGTGCGAATCCGAGGGCGGGTCGATGCCTGTCAATCTGAGCACAGGGGCGAGCAGGACCCCGGCCGGGTCCAAGTCAAAGCCCCCCACTACCTCACCCCATGCCGCAGGCCATGGATCTCGAAAGAGCAAGTCCCCCAAGGGTAAGGGACAGACACCAGGGCCGGGACAGGGACAGGGACCAGCAGACCCTTTAGCCGCCTGGAAGGGCTTCTCTCAGAACCACCTGGTACAATCGCTGGTAGATCTGTTCCGTGGAGGGGAGTCCGGGATCGGGATTCCCGGGGTCAGCATCCCCGGAGTGGGGATTCCAGGGGTGGGCATCCCGGGGACGTGCAACCCCACGGCTGGTCTCCCTGCCAACAAGGAGTCTGACGACTCGGGCGACGACGATGACGACGAGGACGACGACCTGGAGGAGGAGGAGGAGGAGGATGAGGAAGACTCGGATGATAGTCTGTCAGGTCGGTCCCTTTTAATGTCTGAGGATAAAAGTGACTTTTGAAGTGTATCCATGTGGCGACAGTGGAATATTAACGGCAACGGATAATCACTTTTTTAAAGGCGCAGTGTGTACGATTTGGTGAGAGGTGAAGTATTCATCACCTCAACATGCAGGAGAAGCTGTGCTCCACTTCATTTGTCATTAAAAGTCAAAGGATGTTTAGTACGTCCGCTTTTACTACTGTCAAAACATGGCGGCCTCCATAGAGAGGACCCCCCTCCTCATGGAAAATATACGTTAACAGGCTCCTTTAAGGCTAATGGAACAAATTAAACATTCATGTGATTATACACTTATGAAAATATGACAAAATAATTACATACTTATGATATTTGACATAAGTGACAAAAATGACCAAAATCTGACACACTGCACCTTTAAGCTTTTTCTTCAAAAGAAAATTGATCAAAACGAACAGTAAGGTGAATACATTTCACAGATTCTGTTGAAAAATGTTCAAGTTGAAAACTTTTCATTTGAATTTTCTCACAAGTGAAGGGGGAGCGGCAGATCATTTCAGAGGACTCATCAATTAATTGACTTGAACGATCATAACCATCTGAAAGCCCAGACGCAGACGAAAATCACACATTCAATCCCATAATACGTTATTTAGACAATTTGATACCTCATTAATTTCCTTAATGAACGATATTCTGCCGTGTCTTCTTTCCCAGAGTCCGACACCAACTCCGACAGCGACGTCTCTGGGAAGAAAGTGAAGGAGTTAAAGCTGCTGCCGTCTGGATCGTCGAAAAAGGAGACGACTCCCCGCCGGCCAACCAAAGCCCCAGAACTACTGAACACCTCAACCAATCACACCGCCACCAGCTGCTCCCCGCTCAACCTGCAGGTCATCAAGACTCCCACCATTGTCACCAGCTCCAGTGCCTTGGCCTATCACAGCTCTCCGGGCTCGTCCTCCTACAGCTTAGCTTCGCCGCTAGGTAATCGTCTTCACATTGATCGAAGGTGTAGTAGGTGCTATTGTTTGAAATCCCCTTTTTAACACCACAGCCTGGTGACTGGGACTAGCTCTTTGACACACGTGATGTGTTGACTCGCCCTGAAGGGAATTGCCCGGGATGCAGGTGGCAATCTTTTGCTATCTAGCTAGCTACCTAGCTAGCTCGAATACTCTGACAACAGTGGAGAGTTGTTCAGAAATGGAATGGGAAAGTAAAGACCCGGCAGTCTCTCTCTGGAGTTGGGTTGGGGTTCCAGTCGCTCCCTCACCCACTCCGTAGCCCACTAGGAAGTGCTGGCTATGGCTTTGCCAGCCCCGCCCACTTTTAAGCTGCCGTGGCGTATCAGCCCCGGTTCATATTTGGGAGTGTGGGAAGCCACAGTACATCACCGGCTGGTTTTATTGTTAATTATTTTCCTTTTTGAAGCCTAACCCTAACCACAACCACAGGTGTCGCCATTAACGACCTTTTTTTTGGATTGTCACTATATATATATATATATATGGAAAACCTGTGCTAGCCTGTCCAATGTTTGTCCATTGTGAGCTACTGTAAAGACACAGATGTCTTGGCAACATGGCCGCCGATGTAGAGAGGACCTGCACAGGTTATGTTAAAGGTGCAGTGTGTAAGATTTGATGACCTCAAGAGGTGATTATAAATTCATGAAAATGTCAGTGTGTAATTGTTTTGTCGTATTTTTAACTGTGACAAAAATGACCCAAATCTGACACGCTGCACCTTTAAATTTTACGCACCAGACCTTTAATTACAGTGCCTCTGGATACTGACTTGGGTCCAAGGTTAGCACATAGATACGAGCTCTGGCCTCGTCCCTGAGCGTCCTTGTGTAGAGAATGTGTCCGGGCTGTTTGGGAATAATCCAGCCAGATTACCAGACAACAAGGTAATCTCATCGGTGGAATGAATAACCATCACGCCACTTTGCATGTGATACCAGCAGAGCATCTGCTATCGATCACTTCTCCACCTCCCTGGACTTTGACAGTAAACCTAATGCACGGTGAGACAGTGGGTATCTGTGTCCGGACTGTGGTGGAAAACGCCGCCGCTGATTAGCGGCGCTCATACGCAACAGTGGCGGTTGTTGTTGTGTGTCGTCCGCCGTGTTTGTTAAAGCAGAGGAAGTGGAAGTGTGGGTCCGCGCCCACAGCCCCACTCGGTCTAACGAGATGAGATGTCGCCTGTGCAGCGACGGTCCGCGGACAAACTGCTATTTGTTTTCTGACTATCTCGGACGTTCGCGCTCGGATTTATGGCGTCGCTCCTGGTCCAGTGAGTGACCTATCCCTCACAGTCTCTCTTTGTCTGGCCGCGAACGCCGCTCTCCCTCCGCCACCGCTGTTTTATTAGTTGGCTGTGGATTTGTTCCTCCCACTGTCCATTTGGAGGAAAGGGAGCTCGGCGGGCGGAGCTCGGTAATGGATGATATTTAGGTAAAGGAAAACGAACGAGGAGTCAGGCCATTGGCCCCGTAAATGAACTCTGCAGTTACCGGGGGGAAAAAAAGTTTCCCTTTTAAATACCAACATAACATTTTATACACTGGCAATGTGGTTATATTACACTCTGCCTATGTGCGCGGGGCAAGACATGAATCGTACAATACCAACACGGATGGTCGTGTTCTATAAGTTGATGTGTTGGTACCTGGCGCACAGACTTAAAACAACATGAGCCAGGAAAAGGGCAGTAAAAGATAAAAACAGGCATAAGCAACTTTAACAGCCGTGTGTTGGATTTAGTGACACCCAGTGGTCAAAGCATATGGCGGCTGAGTAAGGGGCCCTCTGTTAGTTTAGTTTGTCCTTTGTGGGCTGCTATTAAAAACATGGCTGTCGAACGTGGTGGCTCCTGTGGAGAGGGGCGGAAAGATGAAGGGCTGGGAAATGAAAACAATAATTACACTCAGGTAATTTTATATATATATATATGTATATATATATATATATATATATATATGTGTGTGTGTGTGTGTGTGTATATATATATTTATACATATATATACATACAAGAGATTCTTTTACATTCCATATCTGCCCATCGATTGATTCATTTCACCTAAACCTTTTGTGCTGCATTACACAATGACGTCAAAATGTCGTACTTCCTGATTTCTGGATCATGGCATGCGTTTGTGTTTGTACCTCTCTCCTCTGCCTCACTCCTTCCTTTGTGGAGCCCTTGACATTTATTCTCTTGGGGGGAAAAAAATCAAATTAGTAAACATACAGACAACCTGACCCTGACCAATTCAAAGCATTAAGATGAATAATCCACTGTTTAGAAAGCAAGCAAAGGTCAATTTTCATGCTACTTGCTCAGGAAGCGTCCCGAGGAGCATATCGAGTCAATTCAGCAGCACGGCACCGTCGAGAGGAGAGGACACACACTTTGGTGTCCTGTATTTGTTTTGTTTTTTTATGGGATGTGCACAGAGATACTCAGCAGGAGGAAGATTCTGTGTCTTCATTGCAGCATTATAATGCTATATATGTCTATATGGAATTAGTTTGAAATAATGAATGCGACATCTTACCAATGGGCAGGTTTGTTATCTGATCATCTGAGAGCGTCTCAGAAAGTTCAACTCATTCTCGGCCGTGCTTCGAGCCGTTTGTGAAAATGAGTGTTTGTTGAGGAATCATTAATCTCATAAGCAGCAGCTGAAACCCTCAGCCATGTATTTGATGAGAAAAGAGTCAGAATGTGAAGCAGTTGCACATTATTTTATGCAACATAAACTTCGTCACTAATGAAGAAATTTATGTAGCATAAAATAACCTGAACTTTAATCATTTCTAAACCTCCACCACTTCGAGTTGGTTTCCACGCAGCCCCCTGGAGGCACGTCGATGATATTTAGTTATTCAGAAGAAAATTTAATTTGACTTAACTCAATGGCGTGGATACTATAGTAAACAATAGTTTGGCATCTTATTTGTGTCATTAAAGAATAAATAGAAAATACATATGCTGCTATCGCATTGTTTCCCACAAAAGTCAGCTGTTCCAATGTCTATTTTCGTTTACCTTTAAAAGGTATAGTGTGTAAGATTGCATGCAGTAGACTTCAGTTGTCATTAAAAAAACTCCCCCTCCTCATGTAAATCTACATTAATGAGCTCATTTTAGGGTAATGGAAAAAAGATCAAACATTTATGTGGTTTCGTAATATTTTTAGAAGTGACAAAAATGACCAAAATCTCACACACTGCACCTTTTAAGAATAAATAATACATATAAGTTACACGGCAGATAATTTAGCATAGATATTGTCCTGCAGTCAAACTGTTAAATGTGTTTTACATGACTTTAGAAGACTTTGATACATGATTTGTGTTCACTGACTGTTACCACAGGCACATGTGCTGAGTCATGAATCTCCCAGTGTTTTTCATCCTGCAGGAAACACACACGAACTGTTGTTTTCATCAGGACATAAAGCCTGGTTTTAAGTCAGAATCCAGGTTTCTTTTACTTGAAAAAAGACACACACACTCACACACACACACAAAAAGAAGAATCATCCGTAGTTCCTGATGATGAGTGAGGCCTCTCTGGAAATGAGCTTTTCTCATATATATGTCAAATATTTCAGGCACATGGGAAAGCTGCGACGGGGCACATATTTGAGTGAGAGCCGCCCAACGCAGAACGCCGTGGATGCGTTTGAATCCATGTCACAAGTCGTTGACAGTCCAACACACACAAGGCCGCGCATCGCTCGCTCGCCCGGGGCTTTACTCGATTGAAGGTGGGCACGGAGGGGGGGCGGTGTGGCAGCCAGAATTAGGAAAAATGGCCTGTGTTTTTGTCATGTTAAACCGGCCGGAGGAATCTAATTGGGTGGGGGAGAGTGAATGGAAATGCCTTCTTTGTTTAAGGGCCCTCTGCAGTCACTTTGCAGGAGCCATTGTGCACTGACCACAATGGCATTAGCCTGTGCTCTTGTTCTGGGCTCCTCTTTTCTGCGGCTGGGTGCAGTCAGCTCCTGTCCGTTCCACTCTGTCTCCACGCTTCACCTCCACGCTCCACCAGTGCTCGGGAAGGGAACCCAGAAACAGACACACCCCACCCCTCCACCCTCCACCCTCCATCACCTCCACCCCGCTCTCCTCCTGTCCTGTCCTGCCCTGCAGTAACCCACCATCCTCACCATCCCCTGCTCCGTTCAAAAGATAAATACAGCCATGTGTTTGGTTTCCCACTTTTCACTCTCGTCATGGTTTCGCCCTGAGAAGCCCGGTCCTCACATTTTCTTCTTATCAGTTGTAAGAAATCCCATCATTTAATGAGAAATTATTAAAATTGATCTGTCCTCGAGTTCGGCCGCCGCCGCCACGAGGTCTCGCAAATGTTCAGTGAAGGATTGGAAATGCATGTCTAGAATGGTGAAGTAATGATTGAATATTTAATCATTTTTCAAGTTATTTTCCTCGTCACCGGCGGCCGCCGATACAAAGCGTCAGCAAATCACGCTGATTGTTCAGTCGACCTCAACGGTGGTGACACACAAATATCGGTGAGAGGGCGACGGCCGCTTTCATGGTGATTCTTGACAAATGAGAGTTTCATATTCTTTCGTATGAAGATCGGGTGCCATCTTTAAAGTAGTGCTCCAACCGTAATGCGTAGACGAGCACTGCGCTTGCATGATGAGTCGTTCTGACGTTGCTTAGTGACCAAGGCTGCTACACTGCATTATAATAATGCATATAAGGTAAAAAATAAAAAATAAATTTACATTAAAAAGTAATACTGCTGTGCGCTTTCGGTCTCCTGATGAATATTTTTAAATCTCGGAGAGGCCGCCACAATAATCAGCAGCAGGCGGCAGCCCCGTATGTGAGGCCTCGCTGTGGGAGGAGCTCGCTCGCAGGCTTCAACAAACCCAAGTGCAAATTGTATAACAACTAACCTCAGTATATTTCCAGCGCTGTTAATGGCTCGCTGCCCTGCGAGGGTGTAATCATGCGTGGCCCGAGTGACTAACCTAGGAGCAGTCTTGTGTGCATTAAAGTGTCCTTTTTTTTTTGTGTGTGTTTGTTCCAGAGGTCATTCATAACTTGGTCGCGTTGTTGATGTACAGTGAGAGATATTGATTGATTAATGCATTAAGTGCTCACAATCCATTAGGTTCTGTGAAAGGGACCGGAGAGGAGACTTGCTCTTTCTCTCACATGTGTATTTTCACCTCTCCCCCATCGCTCTTCTCCCCCTGGCCGGCAAAGTTTAAGGGACAAAAGCATGAATATCTGCCAACCAATGCATTCAAAAGAACATTGGCTCTCATAAGTGTCAGTTCAATTACCCTGAAAAGCTTTACAAGGAGTTGCTCTTACATTAGCCTTCTGCCCATCGTGACCCAGAAAGAATACGCGGCTCATTCACCCCCTCTGAAACAGCCATACTCCAGCATGTTAAAAGAGCGGAGCCGACTCGTCATGTATTGTTTAAAGGTGCGGTCTGTAAGATTTCCACATTTTTGTCACTTCTAAAGATATTAACAAAAGAATGACATACTGACATTTCCATGAATTTGTAATCGCCTGAATGTATTTTTCTTTTCTCTTTACCCTTGAAGAGGCCCACTAATGTATATTCGCATGAGGAGCGGGTCCTCTCTACGGGGGCGGCCATGTTTTTACAGTAGCCCCAGAGTGGACATACAAAGCATCTTCTGAGTTTTGTTGACAACTGCAGTCCGCCATAGGTTTTCCTTCACGCTCAGAGGGGCGAGGGTGAGGTGATGGACACAACATTGCAACTTCACCTCTGTCACCAAATCCTACACGCTGCACCTTTAATCCAGAAGAAGAGACGTTTTACCATCTACCATCTGTTCAGCCTCGCCTCGGTGTTTAGGCCATTTTTGTCAACCCATTGGCAGAATTAGAGAAAACACAGACGTGCCTTTTATCTGAAAACCTGTTCTCCGGATGGTTTCCAGTAGCGATGAGGGCAGGGGGCTCGGGGATCATCAGAGTGCAGGCTACTTAATGACAAGGAATAGGAGACCTTATCTCTCAAGCCCTAAGAAGGAAAGCCAGTGAAAGAGGCCTGAGAGTTAGTCATTACCTTAGAAACATGGGCTGCATTAGAGATTCATAACTGTGTGCCATCTCTGCACCTTTCATCTCCACCAGGGCCAGCTCCATTAGGATCTTTTATCTTTGTGCTGATGGCTGCTCTTGATAATGGGGCTGCCGAGAAATCCCAAAAAGTAAAGACTCAACTCTGACACTATTGGCCCTCCCTTTTATTTTCCAAGCAGTCTGAGTACAGTGCAAGATACGCGCGTGTGTATTTGCAGTCCAAGAAGTGCGTTGTTGTTTTTTTGTTTTTGTTTTTTTATTTACTTGATATCCATTACTGATCTTGTTAATGTTTTGTGGTTTCATCACACTGCGGCCTCTGTCGTCCCTCATGTCACACCATGCTGCTGCCAACAATGTGAGAAAATTAACTTTTTTTTTATTTGTTATGCCTCCTTTTTTATTCCGGCTATCAATCAGCGTGTCCCCGCTGCCTGTGTGACTGCTAAAGTTTAATACGGCGGAGGTTTAGTAAAATATTGGCGTTATTCCGCCTGATGCCCCCGTGAAAATGCATTAATGATATCCCATGCAAAGCCTCTACTTTGCTGTTGGGCAGACAAACATAACTGCATAATGTTATAGTAATTCATGCAAGCCAATGTGTTTCAAATGTTACAGTAATTATGAGGAATATTCTCACTTTTCCCCCTGCATAGACGCGGCAGAGCAAATCTCATTTCCAAGGCAAAGCGGGAAGGAACACACCGAATAATCATTGTGTTTAATGCTCTGGTCATAATCCCAGGTTTTATGATGGTTTTCTAATGATTTTCTAATGATGTTAAATATTAGTAGAGAGTACAGCCATAATTTGAACACAGCAGTCGTTTTTTCAATGCTCTATCAGCACGGCCGATTGCAACCACCATGAATATTGAGGCCTGGGAAGGAGATTTAAGAGCCATCCCTTTTGGTGTTTTATTTTGCCATCTCCCCATCTGCCATAAATCCTCATTGCTGTGCTCTTGAAGCCTCCGCCCTTGCCTGCTTTCCCCAGGTGGGAATACAATTAGGTGCAGGGGCCATTTCATTCAGTGCCACTGTCTGTCCACCGCAGTCATTCGTAAAAAACGCCCGAGCTGTCCCAGTGGAGAAAACAGTGGACTCCTGGGAAATATAAAAAACCAGAGGAGAAGAAGAGGCAGGGAAAATAGTGGAGGGATGAGCACAAAGACGGCAGAAATCTCCAGAATTGCTGTCAGAGGAGAGACAAGCTTGGCCTCTGATGAGTGACAATATTGAGCAAAATATGTATTGCAGACAAAGGCTTTGTCTCCTTCCTGTGCCTTTTCAATGAATTACACCTCTCCACCCCCTACCCCCAGCTTTTTAATTAAATGGCTGCAGCTCCATCTCTCTATCCGTAGCTCCCCATTACAGAGGCTAGATAAGGGATTGCTATCTGTAGCATGTTAAGAAAGGCTGCTGGGCAGCCAAGCCTCATGAAATTTGTCACAAGATCTCATTTTCCTCATTGCCAGACGTGATGCTTATAATTGATGTGGAGGCAGCAGTAATTTATTGGCCGTCCGCAATTATCATCCCCTTCTAGCTGGGGGATGTGACTGCAATTTATAAGTGTGTGTGTGTGTGTGTGTGCGCTTGTTGTTGGTGTGTCTGGGGTTGTGGGGGGTGACATTGTTTCATATAAATTAATGCAAAAACATGTTTCTCCTTATCACGCTGTAAGTGCGTGTGTGTGTGTGTGTGTGTGGTTACCACTCAAGAATGCAAATGAATGTCAGGCTCCATATCATAAACAATATGGCGGCTGTTATTCAGCCATGTTCAGCGAAGGTGTTGAGGCTGTCAATGCACCAGCTGTACGTTCACACATATATCAGGGGTGGAAGGGCGGCCATGAGTATCGGAGGTGGTGGTGGTGGTGGAGATTGGGGGGGGGGGGGGGGGGGAGGGGGGGGGCCCGAGGGGCGGGGCAGGGGGTGGGGGGGGGGGGTGAGGGGGGTCCAGTAGCCCTTTGTCCACAGCTCCTCCTTATGTCTTTAGGGTTTGTTTTCACACAGTAAAAACAATGACCCTGGGGCTGGATTGTTAATAATGTGTTTGTCTGAATAGCGAGACTGTCAGACTTAATGCAGTCAGTCATTTACTAGTGTTTTTCAATCAATACGTGATCCCTCTTCTTAACTTTTTACTGACACATTCAGACGACAAAATGCAGTCGCTCCCTTGATAATAATGACAAAGTGCACCGGGGGTAATAGAGCGATTCTCTGAGTGTGATGCAAAACCCCAATGGTTTCTTTATATTCACCTCTTATGAATTGATATGTGTTTTTCTTTTCCTGCTTTGCCAACATCATCTGCAAAGACACTGAATTAATAAGACCTGCATTCATTAACATGGGAGCGTCATTAGTGGTATCAAGGCAGCACTTCAGCCCAAACATGAGACAATTGGTGGATTGTGCTGCTTAATGTGAGGTGAGCTCACCAGGCAGGAGGACACCCCCACTATATTCAGTATGCTAATAACGGTGGCTGTGGGTGTCACTGGTGTCTGTTTGTCTTCATGCAGGAGGGACTTTATTACAAACACAAAAATTACGACATTCCACGGAAATGCATTTAATGTGTTTTTCAGTGACCTCATGAGGCGCATGACAAATGAAGAGTCGCAGTTAGGAAATACAGATTATTCAGGCCTTGTTTTCTTTTTCGTCAGCGCTTTGGCTCCACACACCCACTAAGATAATTGAGGGGAAAAGTTCCGTGTTCTGCGCCGCGCTCTCTCGCGGCTTCCATCGCTCCCTCCGTTTGCTCCGCCGTGTAGACAAATAGCAGGTTTGGAGGTGCGCGCATTCTCCTGTCGCACAGCGGTGAGCTCCACGGTCAGAGTGGATTGCTGTCACGCCATCGTGGGGAGAATGAAGAAGAAGATGAGGCCTGTCACCGGCAGCCGCACTGAGCATGCTCTGTTTGTCTGGGGAAATGGAGCCTGTTTGTTTTGTCTACCTGCACGCCTGTTGTGTGCAGTTGCCAAATTAGACTTTCAAATCAAGAAGCCAGTGGGAGACCAAGACTCTAGTTTTCTCCTTCCCTTTAATAATCATCCCTGTTTACTCTTCAGGGAGTCATCTTTATATTTTTTTTTCTCCTCTTAAATGCGTCCTCTAAGCAGGGAGAGTGTCTTTAATAAAGCAAGCAGGCGGAGTGCCATTCCAACATGTGAATTGCACAGGAGAGAATTGAGAGATGGAGGCAATAGAGGAACACCGGGGGTGTGGGGAGGGGGTGGGTGGGGGTGGAAGGGGGGGGGGGGCTGCTGCCGCTGCACCCTTCATGCTATTATCTTTATGGCATAGCAAAACATGCTTGAGGCAATCAGCATGAAATTGTTAATTGCTCAGCCCACTTGTGCGTTGCTCAGGGGACGGGGGCCTTCAGGAGGTCCTGCATCATGCGAGTACAGGGGTGTCCGACTAACTGCCTGCCTGCGTGCGTGCGTCTGGTCTAACGCACGACACTCGTCGCACCGTCCAGTGCAGCCTCACTCCACCTCAGTGTCGGTGACCTTCACGGGAGCAATCACTGGAGGCGCGTTCCACACCCTGTACTTAAGAATTAATTGTAGCTCAAATGAAATTGAATATTCTTTTGTTCAGGGGCGAAGACGTGTTCCTCCATGGTTGTTGTTGTTGTTGTTGTTATTTGGTAAGGGGTGAGAGTTTTGGCTTTGCCTGAAATGTGGATTCAGGTGTCCTGCATCTGTCAGATTAAGGTTTTCTGTGAGATGCAGTGTGTGTTACTCGCTGGTCAGTGAGTCCGAGATGTGATGATGTCAGATAAGATTCAGATTCCCAATTGTCTACCTTTTCCCCCCAACAGACCTTAAAGGAGCAGTGTGTAGGATTCCGGTCATTTTTGTCTCTTCTAAAAATATTACAACACAGTTTCATACAGACATGTTCGTGAATTTATCATCTCCTGAATGTTTGAAACGAAGCCAACGAAGGTATATTTACACGAGGAGCGGTGCCTCTCTACGGAGGCCGCCATGTTTTTACAGTAGCCCCAGAGTGGACATACTCTTGAGTTTGAACGACACCTGAAGTCTACCACTGGTTCTCCTGCACGTTCAGAGGGGTGAGGGTGAGGTGACGGACACAACATGCAACTTCCCCCTCTAGATGTCACCAAATCGTACACACTGCACCTTTAAAAGATATTTACTTCCTCTTTGCCTCTCTGGAAGGGGCTCCGGGTGATGACTCGCAAGACCCCCTCTCCAAAAACCACTCTCTCTGTTGCACGCTGAGCCGCCCCACAGTGCCCCTCCCCCTGGCCTATCAGTTTTGTTCTTGTTGGAGGGGAAGTCGGGGGAGCAAGGTTACACGGGCCGTCATATTAATGGGGCCTGTCATGCGCGTTGATCGTCTTAGGCGTGGAGGAGGATGAGCGCTCAAAAGGTGTTGTCTTCAAATAGGATTTCTGCAAGTGAGACATCCTCGTCGGGCGATATCCCCCCTCGGAGCAGCCACTTTGGTATAGAATGATCTGTTATTAAGCAAATGAAGTGCTGCGGGCCCGACGGTAAATCCCTCCACTTTGTCATGGTGTGCTCTCAGTTATCACACCCTGCTCCCTCATTCATCCCCCGATGTTCTACCAATTCCACCACGTTATACCCGGGCACAGCCGCCTTGTGTTGGAGGGCGGTCGCCCCCTTTCTGGAACACGCCGTGACACAAGAGAGGATTCCGTGTTGCAATCAATGAGGCCTCAAAAGGAACATTGATCCTATATGTAAAGTTTGGAGCGAGGGGAAGCAGGGATTGTCTCGCTCTCTCTGAAAATCACAACATGTGGTTCGCATGTTGATTCAAGGGGGATTCAGCTAAACACCAGGTCCCATGCCTGGATTTGTCGTTCTCCTTCTGATTGCTGGGAAGATTTCTTCATTACATTATTTCTTGTCCTGTTTTTTTTTCTTTCTATTTCTGTCGTATAATCAACTAAAACAAAGAATTATTACCACTGAAAGAGCCCTTTAGATTAACATGAGATAGGAATCCTCCTCCGTGTTTTTACAGAAGCCCTTGATGGACGAACTAAACACTTTTTTGAGTTTACGTAACTGAAGACTCCCCTACCGGCTTGGCAGGTTCGAGCTGCGACGTGTAACTTCCTCCACATGATGTCACTATTTCCTACACACAGCGCCTTTGATGAACGAGCATCAAACGCTGCGTAGCTCCCTGAAATGATCCGGGGTGATTGTATGTGAGAAGACAGCGCTCTGAGTCAGTGGCTGCCTGTATCCTTCATTATGTGTCCTGCCAGCAGCCCAATAAAAGCTCCAGATAGCATCTGAATGAGCTCATGTGAAAAACGCAGCGGGAGATTATCGGAAGGATTCACTGTCCACAAGTGGTAGCGGCGAGGACATTTCCAAAACATGACTTGAAACAAAACCACGGGAACACAATGAGCATGAAGGCGATGAGTCATACGCAAAGGAAGAGAGCGCGGTCCGAGATGGTCGGCGGGAGCACAAAGGGATTCTGTGTCGAGACACGTTAACGCTTGAAGTGTTGTGGTATGAGTACATACATGTCATGTATGCTGTGGAATTCACACGCCGCACTTTACCTCTGCATGCTGGGCCACACCTTAACTGAACGCAAGCGGCCAATAGTTTAACCCTGGGGTGTCAAACTCATTTGAGCTCAGGGCCCACGTCTGATCCGATTTGATCTCGAGTGGGCCGGACCTGTCAAATCTATCAAATGACCCGTAAACAGCAACAACTTTCATTGTTTCCCTTTTGTTGTGAATTGAGTGGAAATACTCTCGCAACATAACTTTGCAAAATCATCCCAGGGGCCGGATCTGACCCCTCTGGCGGGCCGGTTCTGGCCCGCGGGCCTTGTGTTCTGACACCCCTGCTTTAACCCGACACCCCGACATTAACTCAATCCCTCTTTCTCACTCGAGCAGCGATTAGAAAATCTTAATAAACTTTGGTTTGACAAAGGCCTTTTGTTTCCCGCCGCGGTGATACATGATAAAAGAGAAAGACAGTGGGCGATCGGAGGGGGTGCGGGGGGGGGGCGTGGGGGTGGATGGGCGGAATGGTAACCGCTTGACAGAAATTGATTACATTAATTGATATGCCAATATGTAAGCTTGTTACATCCACCATTGCTTAGGATGATGGCTAACAGGTCCGAGTGATCAATGGAACCAATAAAGGCTTCATTCATTAATGAGCAATGCGGTAATTAATGTTATCCCTAAACCAATTACCTCAGGCAGTGCATCTGCAGCAAAAAGTGCCGCAAATAGTCCAACCAGGTTATCTCTGTTTTACTCTTTGCAATTTTCTCTTTACTGCTCGGTGAATTAACATGGCTGCATGAGGCTGCCCAGCCCCCCCCCCCCCCCCCCCCCCCCCCCCCCCCCCCCCCCCCCCTCCCCCCTCCCCCCTCCCCCACCCCCACTGTCTCTTCACGGTGTGTAAAAGAAAAATATACTGTCAAGTAATTTCAGAGGTCATCAAACAAATTTAGAATCTGATTAAAAGGAAGTCGTGACTGTAATTAAAAGGCAACACGATATTTGTTTTCTCTGCCGGCGAAAAAGTCATACCTTCATTTTATCGCCTAATCCTGCTCCACTTGTTCCTCCTAGTTGAGCTTTACAGGCTGAAATGGAAAGTCTCTTTGTTCTCCACGTCCTCCAAACTCCCCCTGTCTGAAGCTAGCGGTACTGCAGTTGCATATTTTATGTTTTATGTGATTATCAACCCCGTGATCCAGAAGTCCGGCTGGCGGGGTATTTCTCCCGGTACACGATCAGGTACCAGATTCAGTGCACCGGTGCCGGGGCCACTGACACTGCAGCAGGGTCCGAGCGGGATTTGAACAAGTGGCCTTTGCTCCTCAAACCACTGCTCCACTGCTGCCCCAGGGTTGAAATGTCCCTCCTTGTTTGAGGAAACTAAACGTGATACCATATTACAAAGCAGGTTGTTGGTTAATAACTCCCAAAGCATGCCATTATTACACGCTGCGTTGTGTGTGTTGCATGCAGTGCAGCTGATGTGGTGGAAAATAGGTCGGCATTGTCCACAGCCGCAAAACCTCTCATTGTCTTGACAAGAGTGAGCCGCCGAGTCTGAGCCAAGTAACAGACCGCAGCTCCTCGGCACAGACGCACTGTCTGTACATAAATAATAACAGCCTGCCAGATCAATACTATCGTTTCATGCTTTAAAGTAAGAATTGTCTTACCTGGAATTCATTACCTCATTGGTTGCTCAAGGTTTTTTTAACTCAACTCGTCTCCGTCCGTAGTGAATAAAACTGGCTTTTCTGCATTTCAGCGCATAATTACTGCGGAGGAGCGACCAAGAAAGTAAAGGGTGATAAAGCGCGGCTCTGAAAACAATAACGTGCTAAATGACAGTCGTGCCGATCATTAGGCGCTGCCCTCCACGTCCTCACTTATGCATTTACAGTAAACGCTTCCCATTCATTGAGCGTGACATGGCGGCGGCAGTTGGTTTCCATTAATTGCGGATGCTCGTCGGGAGAATGAGTTTGTTTTGTCCTGCAGGGTCCAAATATCACTTCAGCGCGTTCATTTTGTTGCGTGTTTAATAATTAACACGAGGCGGCGTCCGTATTTAGACATGTGTAATGTGCACTGTTACACATTCATCACTTGGTTCTAGCAGTTGAGAAGCCGCGTAAACAAATGAGATAAAGGCAAAGTTCACCGGTGGACTTTGAATATTCCCACCTAATCCGGACTTAACCGAATAAGAAACTGAACTCAGTGTGAGATGATGACTTATTAGTTGGGACAAGCCCTTTAGACCAAAATCCAGTTTATGTAATGGGTGTTGCTGAGGTGCAGAAAGGCCCATCTGTCTCTCTGCCTATTATCCCGGGCCTTAATCGGGTCTTACAGCAGGGCAGGCTAAATAAACAGTAAGTAAGTTGTCTTGGGTAGAGGAACGTCAATGCCTGCAACTTGCTCAAGCCTTTGCTCTGAATGGTTCTGTATTGACCCCTCAGGACCCCCCGAGAATTCCCTAATTGAAAATTAATATTGAATCGATGCCGCGGGCCATTTGCATATTGATTATAAACATCCAGGAAGGCACCAAGTATGTCTGGGATCAATAGGGCCCTTCTGCAGCAGGCCGAGTGCACTACATCACATGGCAGCTGCCTGCTCCTGAGGTTAATGACTGCTGCTTGTTAAGGAGCTCTTGTCAGGTAGAATCCAGCTGCAGGGTCTTTTTCGCCCAAGCTGGCAGAAGGTGAGCGCCGGACCCTTGGAGAAGTGTGGGATTTGGACAAAAGCTTTCCCTTTTTAAGCAACGCGGAATCCCACTTTATCTGCATCGGATGCGCGGATGTTGTTCACCATCAAATAAAGTTTATACTCTTCTTTTTTTCCGTATTTTCATATCTTCATTTTTAGGCCCCGCTCTCGCATGCTTTGAACTCCGACCACTCCTTAACACAGACCATAGAGCGCTGTGATCATCTGTACTGTATATATGTGTGTGTGTGTGTGTGTGCGTATGTATGGGAGAGGATAAGGAGGGGAGGCTGATCAAAGATAACGCCAACCATTTCCATCCCCCGGAGGGAGAGAAAACAATATTAGGTAGATCAAAAAGCCCCCCCCCCCTTTTTTCTTTTTTTTAAATTTCAATTAAATTTTTCACTTTTTACAAAAAAAAAGAGAACCACAC
>JAFBJT010110675.1:6806-35186 GCA_016785325.1 Chascanopsetta lugubris | reverse complement strand
GGGGGGGGGGGGGGGGGGGGGTGATCTTCCTATGCAGTCAAATTAACATGATTGCCAGCTCCCTTCTTCATGCCTGAGTGCGTTTACTGTCAGTGTGTAGCCTTTGTGGAGTTCCTCACAAAGCAGGTCGTGGCTACAGCGTCTGTGATCATGTGAGCGAGTTGTAGATGTGGCAGCTCCTCGGGGGAGAAGTGTTTAATGGTGGAGAGCAGCGGCGGCGGCGGCGGCGGCGGCGGCGGCACGGTAAAACAAAGACAGACTGATAAATGGATCAACAAGTGGCAGGCGGACGCGGGGTGGGAGGGGCGCAGGAATCCCGCCGAGTGATTTATTGGGCGGCGTTAGTGAGACATCAGCGCGGTGGTCTCTGTGCCCTCCGCCCAAACTCAGCCACCGAGCTGCAGGGACTTAAGATGGAGCTGTTCTGTGGAAGGGTGAGGGAGTGACGGGGGAGGGGGGTGAGTTGGTGTGGAGAGGGAAAGCAGATCAGATAAGTGACGGGAGGAGACAGAAAGTGAGGCGGGAGAAGGGGGCGGGGCAGAGCTTCAAAGGAGAGCTATCCTCTACAGATAACTTCACAGGAAAACTCATTGATAACATATGAAACTTCTTATTATCCCGTCTGAGTTCATCCCAGGGACATTCGATAGTGAGGTCCCAGTCCAACATTAAGCTTCTTTCCAGTTCAGTCATATGTTTGTAGTCACAACACTCTGGTAGCAACAACCAGGAAGTAGAGAACAACAACACCTGCCTGATAGAATTGTCTATGGCTCAATGAAGAGACGCACTCGCACCTCGTGGCCTCGCCAGTTTTGGATCTTGATGAAGTACTTTTCCAAAGCTCTAAAATAACAGTTATAGAACAAAGTCACTTGATCTGCGAAAGATCAGTCAACCGATGAATCCCTCAAGAGTTCAAACTGATGAGGGGCCACAGACGACCCCTGACTTATGACTGGCAATGTCAACTTCATCCAATACAGCGTCACATGACGCATGTGTCTATTGCAAAAACTCTCCACTGTCCAGGAACTTCAACGAGGGGATTGTACTTTCATGAAGGTTCCTGAAGTGGAGGGGGTTGCACTAATTGGTCGGGTATTGAGTCATTTTTTTGTCTGACAGCAGAATGTGACTGTGGCACCATGACTGTGTTGGAGGCTCCAGACCTGTGACAGTTTTACATTAATGGGATTTCAAAGGAGAAAAGATAAGTTGTGCAGGGAAACCGGCTGGAACTTTGGCAAAAGGAACCACTATTAATTTATGGATTTTTCGGAGCCAAATGACGAGAGTGTAGCAGTTGAATATGACGTCTGTTTTGAATTGACCTCAAAATCAAGCCAAAATGAAAATTGGAAAATGTCCCATTCTACAAAAGTCACAGGTGAAAGAGATACGTTTTTGTTTCATCTTTTTATTTCTGGGAATTCTGGGAAGTCCCAGAAAGTATTACATAATAAATATGTGATGTTCTGTTTCGCATCAAAATCTGCAAGCTGTGCCCCGGGCTTAAAAGAGAATATTCTTTATATTGTACCATGATAAAAGTTGTATCGTTGTTATTTAAAAGGTGCACACAACTGCTTTTAATCAAGGACCAGGCCAAAGTCAAATCATATAACGTATACAATGGATGGTCAGAGCATGAGGTGATGATTTTTATTGTGTACAGTACCAGCACTCGGCATACCAGCACAGCTACGTTATACCGCAATTTGTCCAAGTTCTGACGTCAACAAGTGGTAATGTTTAATGATTTACATGTAGTTATAAACAAGTGCAAAGACTGAGGTAGATGAAGGGTTTGTTTGTTGTATGGTTGCGGCCGTCAGTGGTTTGGTCTTTTTTCAATTAACCTTAAATCACCACTTTTGCTTTTCTTGTGCTGGAGGAATTTCATGAGCCTTCACTTCAAGCACTAAACTTAAACCAAAAATGAAACAAAACCATTGGGTTTTCTTAAATAATCTAAGTCCCACTTCCACCAACACTGAAACAGAATCAAGCCAAACTAAAAGGAGTACATCACTTGAGCTGGCAAATTGCCCCGACAAGGAAAAATCACCGGTCCACTCCTTTGAATTACAGCTGGGAGAATAGAACCTGGGCCCCCCACGACCTCCATCAGTGTTTCCACTCCAAAGAGGAAAAAAAAGGTCTTAATGTGAGTCATCAGTCAGCAGTGACCGCATTAAGCCATCAGCCTCATACTTGGATCGCAGATCTATGCTAACAATGTAGCTGCAGGGGCCTCGCGGAGGTAAAAAGGTCACCTGAAAACATAAATTAGCCTGGAACCCGACGGATGAACGGTGAAAAAGGACAATAAATGACTAATTGAGACGCACAGGGAGAGCGTATGGGCGGAGCGGGAAGTCAGAGTGGCGAGCCATGGGAGCGGGACGCTGGGCAGCGAAGCTACAATGACAGGAGATGACAGATAAACTGCAGCATGGAATCATCATATTCATGAGAACATCTTGGTCTTTTTAAGCCCAGGCCTTTAAATGAGTGGTGCCTCAGTCAGATGATAATGTGAGGAAAGACAAAGAAAAGAGACGAATGGATGGTATTTGTACATTAATGGATGGAACAGAAAATTGGTCCCAATCAGTTGTCTTCTGTAAAGTCACCCAGAGAGACAGTTACTGTGATTTGCCGTCTCAGGAGCCCTGATTACACATAGATACAGACCCAGCGCTGCTGGAATGGGGATCAGGAGACACTGGAGGCACAACAACACCGGTTCTGAACCTCCACAACCTGCATAGTCCATAAACGATGACCTTCACATTTCAAAGCACATGATTTCATAAAAATGCAGATGACTGTACACGGGGATCCAGAAAAGCTTTCTTTCCATTTCCAAGACTCCCGACCGTGAAATCATGTGAATCTGTGCATCACGGGCTGGCAACGGTAAAACTGAATACTGGGGAATTAACGAGACATGGAGACTTGTTGATGAACCCATGAAAACCTCCAGTTGAGTCCATAAAGCTGAGGATTGCCTGGCCTGAGGTAACGCAAAGAGAATTTGCTTGGCAGCGATGGATCACAGCAGGGGGTTGGACCAATATGTGCCCATATTTTATTAGTCTCTGGGTTCAGCAACGCAACAAGAGTCAAGGTTCAGAGTGTTAAATGTAGAGTCATCTCGGAGTGATGCAGTTCAGTGAATAGGCCTTGTATCGTGTCCTTTGATGGCCTTCATGTGCCATTCACAAGCAAAGGTCTGCCCTAAAGCCAGTGCTCATTTTCTCCCTTCTTGACAACTGTGGTGAGCGTCACTATGACAACCCACTCAGAGAGTAAACCTAATCACAGACACAAACTCTTCTTCTATGATTCTTGACCTACTTTCATTGATGCACTAAATGACATAATCTACGCGAATTATCCAGAGTTGCTTATTGTTGAACTGTTAATCTCCATATCTGTTGCTGAGGAAACGTTTGCCCCGCACGTCCATAGCAACATTTCTGGAGACGATCCACAGCAGGAGATGATGCAGTGGATTGACTGTCGATGAGTGGGTGTTTTCATGGCCTGCAAAATACATGATGTACTTGATTCTGAAAAACAAACTACACTTAGGTGTCAACTTAAAAAGAGTGAACATTTGATGACGAGGGCCAACATCTGTGTCGATGAGCTGCAAACAAATAACTTATGAGCAGTCGCATTCATTTGTCCTGTCTGGGTTTCTGCCTCTGACTCAGACAATCTCCTGCTGAGTCACAGTTTATTTTTCTCATGCGAAAGGGAAGGTCTGGAGTTGCTTCCGCCCCCTGTAGTCCGACGATATTCAATTACTGAACTTTTGGAAAAAACACCCACGGAGCTGCGAGTCATGTGTTAAGTATCTTCAAACTCGCTCTCGGTGTGATGACAAGCAATTATTTGAAAAGCTCCGAAAGGTCAACAGCGACGAACACCGGCGTAGTTTGCAATTAAAGAAACGATAATGACAAAGCAGCGATAACGTCTCTCCATTACAGCTGCTGACGGAGGAACCGTCTCCTGATAACCTCCCGTCGTCCACATGCATTTCTGTTGAGGATCTCTCCTCGTTCCTTTTGCTTCTCAGCCTTTTCCCGGACATTTTCTACTCGATGTTGCTCCTGAAAAGAGTTCAAATTCCTCGTCAATCACCGGCACTTGAATGACAATGTAAGCCTGACTGATTTTTGAGTAAAAACAACTGTAAAAACGTGTTGTTTTTACAACATGAGCCGATATTTGCAGCATCTCTGTCCTGATGTGACCATAAAAGCACCTGAAGTGTCCACAGCTGCTGTCAAATGGATTCCGATGAGGGAGGGAAACGCTGCGAGGACAGAAAAAAAAGATGCCGCTGTCAGAGCCGGAGGGCCAGGCGGTAAATAAAGTTAGATTTGATTTCTGTCCACTGTGCCAGGAGGCTGAGCGGCAAACCATCTCAGAGATGGATCTGTAAAGTAAGAAGTTGGAAAATCGATGCCGGACGAGCACTAACTCAGGTGCTGCTTGGAGAGCATTTGTCTTTCTGATGTCTCACTCCAATCCATCCACAGAAGAACAGACTGTTTAGTAAAAGTCTTACATCTCTCTATATTAAAAGGATGACATAGTGCTGAGGCACATGAATAAAGCCAAGGGTCTGCATTGTGGCTCTGTAACCTCTGGTGCACAAGAACTGCTTCTGCAGGCTCCAGAATGCAGCCTTCGTACTTGTGTGAAATATTAGATTGTTTTGGACACTGCATCAGGTTTCCACGGCACTGTCTGTGGGAAGTGCCACCTTTCAGCATCCAATCACAGCTCTTGCGTTCTGCGTTGCCATGGTGACATCGTCTAGGAGGTTTACATCAGGCTACATCATGATCCGTGTAGGGGACTACGGCTCTGCATAGGGCACGGAGCCGCTCTGATTGGTTGGTGGAGTCAGACACGGAGGAAAGTCAACGACAAACCAATGAGTCCATGAGGGGCGAGGAGTTCATGTCAACATGAGGCACGACGTTGCCGCTGGTCACTCTCCCATTCCAGGCATTCAAAGATCGAGACCTTCAACGTATCTTAAAGACACACTCATGATTATCTCCTGTGATAACACGCGCATGAGCACAGACCCCTCCACGCCGCCGCCGTCACGCCGGCCCCTCCAGCTCTACAAAGGAGCGCTGAGGACCCCGATGACGGAGGCTGCGGCGCGTCTCTAGCCCTCAGACCATCAGCCTCTGTCCTCCTAATGAGACCCTTTAATTAGTTGTTAAAAACACGGGGAGCAGCCAGTGCTTCTTTTGCAGCCCCCTCACACTCTCTGATCAATAACCGTGACATTTCTGTTCACAACCACCTCTAATTACATTTTGGCAAAGGGGGGAGGTGAAGTGATTGTCACCACTGTTGTTCCAGTTTAGCTGCGGAGTAAACATCACTCATGTGAAACCAAACTGCATGAAAATGTACTGACCGGGAACTGGAGACCTTATGCGACCGAGTGAAAAATGAAATGTAAAAGAACTTAAGGTTATAATGGACCATTTCATTTCATCATCATGTTCCCGCTGTAAATGTTACACAGCCTCTTATATCTGTAGTGAGCTCTGGATGTGCTGTTTGTTTACCATGACGTCCCGTTTCCAGAGAATTCCCCATGTGTGTGTCGAGAGCGTGCGGCGGCCTCCGGCTGCCGAGCTCCACGTGTGATCCGCCGAAAAAAATCCATAACATCCATCCCGGTCAGTGCCACACTTTTTTTGGGACTTTGTATCCTAGCAACCGGGGACCTTGGGCGACACAGCTGTGGGGCGGGTCTCTGGCAGGAGCGCATGGGGCTGCAGGGGCAGGTGATCCATCATGGACTCATTCATCAGGGGCACAAACAGGAATTTCCATAAAGGTGATGTTAATGGTCACAAACCTTCAGTAGGACACCACTCAGCTTACCAGCCTCTGAGGTAATCACATAAAGAGGAGAGCAATCCCTCTGTGGGGTCAGATCAATGCATGGATCATCTTACAGTGACACACACACACACACACACACACACACACACACACCACACCGCCACTTCACATTTGGACACAGCGGCAGCGGCGGCGCTGCAGCCGCTAACCCGCTCCTGACCTCAGCCCGACTGAATGTGCTGAGTCGCTGCCAGAGCTGCGGCGAAAGCGCAGCTGGAATAATACGCCGCGCTCGATGGCAACGACACAGTCGTCGGGAAGAATGCAGGGAGGCGCGGCAGAATAGAGGAGAGTTCAATATGTGGCAATAAAATCAAAATGATGTGCGGGCCAGAGTGGTGAAAGAGCCGAGTGGAACTGACAGAAACATTAGACTGATGTGTTGACCGAGCCCTTCTCCTCAGACCTCACACCATCAGATCCAGCCCTCGTCTCGTCCACACAGCTGCCGATGCATCGGGCGACAGAACGGTGGGATGTCACATTAACTCCAAGACGTTCAAATGATCAGCACAGATGCGGGAAGACGGTCGGAAGATTCAAATGAATCTCGAATATTCCGTGTTCCCACTCGCGAGAAATAGATTTAGATGGATCTCTTTTGGATTACTCAATCCGAGCCATTGGATCGATCCAGGAGGATCAGGCGTCAGCCCTTTCGCAGCGGGTTCTCCAAAGTGTAAATATAGTTCATCTGCCACTGTCGTGATATAATGTAAAGTAAGTGCTAAGTATTTAGTGCAGCGCCTCCAACAGCAAAGCCACAGTGATTTACAACTGTGGTTCCAACAGCGGTTTGATTCATTCAGTCAGGACAGCTGCAGAACATCAAATATTTCAATTACATAAGTACTTCTTACGTTTGCAAGTAACTTTACTGCATTTGTTTTAGGTAAAGGGCCGTGCTTTACAAAGTGTAAAGCCATTTGCTTATCAAATATTGCGTGGTGGGGGGGGGCATACTTGAGGTAATGTGGGGTTGAGTATCTTGCCCAAGGATCCTTCAGCAGGTGGGAGCTCAAATCGAACCTACAACCTTCTGGTCAGAAGATAACTATACATCTAAAGGTTCAGTGTGTAAGATGTGTGTGAAATCATTTCAGTTTCTGTTGATGTGTGTATTGTTTTCATTGCCTGATAATGAGCCCTTCATGTCCATGTATAAGGAGCAGGTGACTGAAGGCTGCTGTACCTTCTCCTACAGGCAGGGGTCACAGGGATTCACATGCAATGTGACCTCCAACTCTTTTCACTGCAGCTCGTGACTTGGCATCAGGAAAACACCCGGACTTTCTCCAGAGGCCGGAACAAGAGGGTGCATCCGTAAACCAGCCAGGAATGTTAACTGTTTATTTCAAAGGCAACAACAGAAAACTAACTTTAATTCCAACAGTCGTTCAAACTTGCATGTGACGCAACAAGCGACATAAAGTGACTTTCATGGGGGAATGTGGTGTGATTCTACCAGAGGAGCAAAACGTCCCGGCCATGAGATTGAGACAGAGGCCACCAATTATCCTGGGAATGCTTTACATCTCTTTGTTTTCCTTCTTTCAGTTTCTCTTTAAAGGTGCAGTGTGTACGATTTGGTGACATCTAGAAGTGAGGTTCCATGTGGCATCCATCCCCTCACCCTTCTGAGCATGCAGGAGAACAAACGGTAGCCCTCGGATGTCAATAAAAATAAATGGATGATTAAGTATGTCCCCTCTGGGCTACTCTAAAAACGTGGCGGCCCCCCGTAGAGAGGATCCTCTCCTCATGAAAATATACATTCATGGGCTCATTTAAGGGTAACGGGGAAGAATAATACATTTAAGTGATTATGAAAATATCAATATTTAATTATTTTGTAATATTTTAGGAGGCAAAAATGACCTGAATCTTTCACACTGCACCTTTAGGTGGTCGGACAAACATCAAGTGGAATAGCATCCTCCATAAATGTAGTGTGGGACCCCTCAGAGAGGATTACAGTGTTGTTTCACAGCAGAGGGGAGTCAGACAGAAGAGAGGGGATAAAGTCACTCTCCAAAAAAATCCTGTCCACTGCGTCTGATTTCTTTTTCCAAACACGTCGGACTGTTGCAGCAGCTTAGCCTGAAACTAAGCGAGTGGAAGAAGGTGTGAAGCCCTCGCTCTCCAACACTGCACATGCACAGAGCGCAGGTTGAGATTAGTGAGCGGAGGAAAAGCAGCAGCCCGTATGATTCCCACAAGTCAAAAATATGGGTGGCGCCTTCAGTTTGATCTAAGTGGTCGGGTGAAGCCAGAGTTCCTCTACTTTGAGGCACTTTCATAACTCACCTCAACAGCCACTCTGCCACGGCACCACCACCCGCGACAAGGCTCTCCGAAAGAATCCGCCACGCTAAAGGTTTCTACTCCTGCAACGGTCTCGTCTCTTCTGATGAGAAACATACACAAACCCGGGACCGGCCCCATTGTTTGGGGATGACAAACAAAACTTCCTGAGGGTTCCTATTCAGCCGAGGAGGCATTTTCCAGGGAACGGAGCCAAAGCGCTGATCTTACCTTCACCAATGGTTTCCAGAAGAAACGGCTTCCTCCTCCTGAGCCGTGTGGGAATCAAAGCCCCCTCTTCCTGCCTTCTCAGCAAGTCTAGTGCGACTCTCTCTACCTGTGTGGGACGCAGGTTTGCTGATGCCTCCACGCGCATGCACACAACACGCATGCTTGTTTGTCACAGTGCCAGAGAGGGAAGGGCTGAGGGCGCGATCCAATCACTGCCTCGTTTGAAAAGAATCACTGGATACCAAGTTTACACAAATACAGTGATGCTTGAAGGTGAGTTCCATCCCCCAAAAGACCCCCAGGGTTATTACGGGATGTGTCCTTTGATAAAGAGTTATGTCAGGGCGGTTGGGAACATGAGAATGTCGGCGGTGGTCCGGGACCTGAGTGTACATCTGTTGCTTGACTGAGCCGTGATGAAGAAGAGCCCCAGGTTCTTTCACTTTAGAGGAGACGGGAGATCAAAGAATGAACAGACAGGGAAGTGATACGCGTGTACTGAAACTGAAGCCTGGCCCAGCAGCACGCAGGCAGAAACTGGCTGCATGTGTGAAGGATGACATCAGACCACCCACATTCCAACTGAGCAGGTCCAGCCACATATGTAGCGTAGAGTAAATGTCTGCAGACACCAGTTCTTGTTTTTCTATTCTCTGTTCCTTCCGTTTGCCCATGGAACCGACAGGCCTCTTTGTACATCAAAGCTAATGGAACCGCTTATTGTTCCGCTGCACAGTTTTAAGAGATGAAATGAAAAAAGAGGCGGGTCACGACCATCTCCTACAGAGATCAAACGCTTCAGCACATTTGGCTCAAATCTGCATCTGACTTTGGGATTCACCGTCATCCAGAGCGACACAAGGGCTCTCCACTCTTGCGCATTCTAAGACCACATCATTTCTAGGCTTAAAGGTGCAGTGTGTACGATTTGGTGACCTCTAGAGGTGAAGCTGCATGATGTATCCATCACCTCACCCTCACCCCTCTGAGCCTGCAGGAGAACCAATGACAGACTCTAACCGCTGCAGAGGATCCACAAACCCAGTAGGTTCTGGTGTGGAGGAACCAAAGGAGTGGTACCAGGAATGTCTTTCGTTTACATCACTTTTGTTAAACTGCAAGTCATCTTTAAAATTCCACTCGAGTCCTTTGAATGCATGAGGTCATGGGTTCAACTCCCAGCCTTTCTCCATGTCGATTTTGATAAAAGCATCTCCTCAATAAAACTGAAGAATTGTACTTAGAGGATCTGATTTCTGTGAGTCTGTGCAGCTTGGTGCTGCTTGATTGAATTGGAGTGTGGGAGTGTTGTGCCTTAAAGTACACACTCGACTGAATAATGTACTGGATATAATGGGCAAGGATACGCAGTGATACTCAGCAGCACTTGGAAGGAAGTGGACGTTCTTGGCTCTGTCAAGATTAGTGATGTTTTCAAGTTTGTAACTTAGAACTTATTACTTCTCAAACGGCGACTCTGCTCATCAATCAGCGATTCCTTTCTTGGCCCATCGGCAAGTGAATAATGTGCAGTTATCATTTCAAGAACCTTCCTCCAAAGACTGAATCAAGGAACTCCTGCATGAAAGGTTTAAAAGGGTTCCGTCTCCACTACTGGTTGCGAGTATCTGCACATTCATCACCTCCATTTAACCCCAACTTCTAATAGAGGAGATGGGGGTTAAAACGTCTTGTTCGAGGGCACCCCGGCAGTAAATGAGAGGCAGTACAGTGCATTATTCATCCCTTACTCATAAAGTCTGGGCACGAACACACTTTTCAAAGAAGGGCTCCTGCCTCATCAGGTGCTGCGTGACCTCGAGGAAAATATAACATCTCAAAAACCATCTGCCCATTGGAGATGTTTCAGCTGCTGAGCAAATCAACAGCTAAACTTAATAGTAACTACGTGGGAGACTTTAGACCGGATTGGCCTTTGGGTGCGTAGGGGAGGAATGGAAGGCATATGGGTGAGTTTCAGACGGGGCAGCGGAGCTCAGGCTTTACATCAGCATGCTGCCCGAGGGCCCACCGAGCTTTACGAGGCACTGGGCCAGTTATGGCACTCAGTCTGCCATGCTGGCGGGTTTATAGAGGCAGAGCTAAAGACAGGAGATATATATATATATATATATACACACACACAAAGTAAAGCCAGGGTGTTATTTCAGACCAGTCCACTACACTGAGCAACTCCATCCCTCGACAATGACTGGGAAGGATTTGACCAGTCCTACTTTGCTTTTATGTGAATTACACAGCTTGTCAAACACTTCTTTATTAATATTGGTGAAAGACGATCCAAGTGAAATCTTTGACAGCTGAAGAGCTCAGAGTAAAGAGAGACAGCCTGAGTCGTTGCTTCTACTTACACTCAAAGGAGCAAAGCTTCTGGCTTCAGTCGACACAACACCCACAGCAACGTCAACTACTATTATTATTCATATTATTACTCAGAATGGTAGAATTCATGAAGACTGATTCTGATATTGCACAATGGATTCAAATGTTTCTTTCTCATCAAAATTTGCTGAGTCCACAAAAACATCTCACCCGCCTCATTAGTTCATCTGCAATGCTCTCATCAATGCAGCAACGATGACAGGGAAGTTAACAAACAACAGCGTGGAGTTTAGTGGCAACGTTTCCATGGCAACCAGCCTCATAATCTACTCCCGACCCCGAAAGCGCCATCGCCTCGCTGTCTTGCCGGTGTTGCATCTTGATGTGATCATGTGACCTGGAGTGAATGCCAATTAAACCCATTTCCAATACACCCAGGTGGTTAGTGGTTTTTTTGACCGGTGGAAGGGGCATGCATTTTCATGACTGGAATATATATATATATATACATAGAGAAATGCACTGTAGGTCCATAACTATTTCATGCAGGCACAGCTGAGTGGTTGACATCACATATCAGTGACACGCAGAACATCCACTCTGAGTCAATATACGTAAGCAATAAGCATTAAAGGCGCTGAGGAGGTTGAAGAACAACATGTACAACAGCAACATCGCATCATGGCCCGTAACAGGAAATGAGATTGATTTGCTGCCATGCTCGGATTATTGGCACAGTCCACTATTGGGATGATTAGACAGAGGGAAGGGCAGGGCAGGTCCAGTCCCTCTGACATGATGTATGGAGGTAATATCTGCTGCCTTCTGTCAGAGGAACCCCACACTTTAATAATTCAGCCGTGCACGTCGCACATACACAAACACACCCAGAGACACTGCAACAACGTGCGATATAAAACCATCATAAACACCAGCATCCACAACCAGACCGGGTCTGATCATTTTTGCAGCGCTATTTTCCAAATATCAATATCATTTCACGTTCTTGGTCTCAAAAACATGCAGGTGGAGTCGACCAGGTTGATTCAATAGCAACACCGCTCTGTCACAGCTGACTCACCCCCCCCCCCCCCCCCCCCCCACCCCCCCCCCCCCCCCCCCCCCTTGTCACCACTGCCATCATCCACGGCCTTGCTCTGGCCTTGTTTTCATTCATGGTTCACCTGCTGTGTGTTGGGAAAAAAGTGACAGCGCCACAAGAACAGTGTCAACACAGCCGCTTTTCAGTGTGGGAACGCAAAGTGGACCGGGCACCCAGGGGCCCGGAGAGGAGGGGCCCAGAGGTGTCACTGACCCAGGACAGAGTGACATGTCAGAGGGTGGCCGACGCCCAGAGGGGGGCGGGGTGGACCTTCATGCACTTCTCAATGGGGAGAGAGAGAGAGAGAGAGAGAGAGAGAGAGGAGGTGTGAGGGAGAGTTTAAGAAGAGAAAAGACAGGAGTGGTCGGATTTACACTGGCTTTACTTTCATGTGATGTGATTGGATTCCTCACTCTATGGGTTGGGGGGAGTCTCACTGGGGGGGGGGGGGGGGGGGGGGGGGGGGGGGGGGTGGAGGAAGACAGGAGGTGACAGAGAAAGTGATGAAAGTGGGAGATGAGAGGAGGAGGGGTTATGAGCGACAGGGTGAAAGGATTGATTTCAGTTTAAAAGCTGAGATGACTTTCAAGGGCGGGGGGGGGGGGCGACTTGTTGTCAGTTGTTGGAAAAGCCCGGCCAGTTTTGGATCGGGTCCCTGGGGGTCCCGTGGCTACATTAGGCCGAGTCAAATGCAACCGCTGGAGGAAAGAAAATACCCACACCCACATTTTACGAGCCACAACGGAGAGAGAGAGAGAGGGAGAGAGAGAGAGAGAGAGAGAGAGAGAGGGAGAGACATTAGAATGGGCGTTAGCTAAAATGCTAATGAGAGCTAAATGAGGCAATTGCTCCTTGTTCTTTCTTGTTCCCACGACTCCAGGCTCAGCGCCGCCTCGTATCGGCCTCTGGCTTCATTGTAAAAAAAAGTGAAAGCATTTGGGACTGGACCACAGAGAGAGAGCCACTGGGCTCATGTCAGAATGATGAGTGTGTTGCAGCCTGGCATGACGACACTGGTTTTACTTTCATAATGAAGTTTGATGAGATCTCCTTCCAAAACGCTGAGATGCACAGAACATCTCGTATCACAGGTCAGAGTTTGCACCTGGAACAGCTGGACGGAACAAACTTTGCGCGATGATGACATCATCATCTACATTCGTCCGTTTGTCGGTCGCCCTTTTATTATTCTACTAAATGCAACCAATCACTTGGCTGACATACCCGTCACATGTGCCCACCCTCACGAGGCCCTGATGGATCCTTCGTGATAAAGTCGCAGGGGTCTGCGAGTTACATATGCTGTCACTGAGCTGTCCTCCCACCGCCATCTCCTCCACGCGGCTTTGGGCAATTGTCAGGCATTTCATGTCCATGTGTTTTGAAGGGACCGAGGGTAACTTTCCTCTTCTGCCCTTCCTATCGTTTCTACAGTGACTGATTCGACCTTGAATTGTGTCTGACCGGAACCGACACGTGCCGCTGAAATCTTCAGAACTCACTTCCACTTTCTCCGTCACTCACCAACATGAACATTGTCTTTTCCAGCACCTCCATCGTCCTCTGCCTGTCATTCAGTCGGCTATAAATAGAGTGATGGGCTCAGTGGTTGATCTGGGCTGCGCTACCTGAAATACCTCCATGTACAGCTGGCGCTTAGCAGGGCAGAAACAAGTCATGTGTGTGTGTGTGTGTGTGTGTGTGTGTGTGTGTGTGTGTGTGTGTGTGTGTGTGTGTGTGTGTGTGTGTTGGTGCTTTCTAGCTGCCAAAAAAGTGAGTGGAGGTTAAGCCAGGATCACGGTTCAGAAGAGAGATTTCCACCGTATTGACCTGATAACGGAGCGGCCGTGTAAAGGTGCAGCACGTCAGTCCTGATCAAGGTTTTGGTCATTTTGTCAAACGATTACAAAACAATTACATACTGACATTTCCATGCAGTTAGAATCACCTGCTGTATTTTTTTCTCCATTCCCCTTAAATGAGCCCATGAATGTATAGTTACAGGAGGAGCGGCTCTTCTCTACGGGGGCCGCCATGTTTTTACATTAGCCCAGAGTGGACAGAGTTTTGATGACAACTGAGGGCAACCACAGCTTCTCCTTCATGCTCAGGAGGGTGAGGGTGAGGTGATGGATGCAACATTCAACTTCACCTCTAGATGTCACCAAATCTTATGGGTAAACAGCAGCTGAATGCAGATCTATCGCTGACTCACATCCAGCTGAGATACAATCGCCTGCAGGAAGCTGTTCTTCAAACATGGAGTGGGCCTGTGTTTAGAGCTGCACAACAAAGTCATTTTTATGACCTTGTTTGTGACTTTTGGCGTACGATGATTTGAGCAACAGTATTTGGACCACACACACACACACACACACACACACACACACACACACACACACACAGGCACGTATGCCAGGGCACAGCACACGGCACTCACACACATTTACTCACGCACATTAGCGGGACCCGCGGTCGAGAGCGTGGCTACTGAGGGAACAAAGCAACATATTTTTCCTGCGCTCCCCTTTACAATGGAGCGAGCAGCGGCCGATGACATCATTTGTTTAAAGCTGCGTTCAGATATAACTCCGTGGGCCGCAGCAGATTTCCTGTGGAAACATTAATGCAACGTCTCCCGTTTCCCTGTTGTTGCCCTCCAGTTCCTTACAGCGCATTCTAAAGTTCACCGACATCTTTCCTGCGCAGCGGCTTCACACTGTTCCCATTGTGTTTCCATCTTAGTCACACAGACGCGACTCTTATCTGTTTTCCAAGCTGAATATCTAATCATATGACTGTTTATCATCAGACTGTTTATCATCCAGAGTCTAAAAATAAAATCTACACGAGTCTAAACAAAACAACCTGTCTCAAACCAGTTTGGACCTTGTAGGATATACAGGATTTTTGTATCAAATGCGGATGGCCCGTTATCACCTGCGGCTTCCTGTGAATGGAAATCTGTGAAATTGAGCTCATTTCAAACATCTCTTCGAAAACTGCAAGTGGTGGTTAAAAATGAAAAAACTTTATATTTGAATGATCTGGCCAGTGAGACAGAGGAAGTCACTGAGATGGACTGACAGGAAGTGCCACTCTGCAGGACCAGCGAGGCTTGAACTCACTCCGGTTGTTTGCGATTTGGGCCGTTGCTCTTGCGTTGACAGGTTGGGTCAGATTGCAGAACTAATTGCCCATGTGTGAGTGGATCTAAGGGGCGGATACAGGTTTCACATCTCAGGCTCGGAGCGGGAACTAATCTTGAAAATCAGACCCATGCACCCATGTGTCGTGGCCCCGCCCTCCGAGCTTTCCATTCTTGGGGGCTTGGAGAGGCGCAATCCAAAACTTATACGAGCACATTTGCATTTTGAAGTCTCAGAGGCTGCAGCAGCAGCAGCATCAATGATAATCACTCGTCTTTGGTGTAACCTGATAAGAAACTGTCCCCGCATGTATAATGAGTGAGGTCAATCACTATAAGACGGTTTATCATCTCAATCCTCCAGCCCTCTCTCTTCTGTGTGCTTTAGATTAGTGGAGGCTGCAGGAGTGAGCAGGAGCAGCAGCCTGTAGCTTAAGTCTGTGGGGAGCAGAGGTGAATCCATCTCCTGGAGGTTTCGACTCATGACCGAGGGGAAGGGAAGGGAAGTCGCGCCGCTCCAGAATATCTGAATGAAGCAGCAGGAGGGAATCCTGTGTAAACTTGAATTCTCAAGGGCATTAGTGCACATAAACTGATATTTGTAGCACTTTTGTGACGACGAGTACAAGGGACAAGGTGGGGATTTGTGTCTTGCACAACAACACTTCAGCATGCGGAGTATGGAAGGCAGGAATTGAACCTGTGACCTTCTGTTTAAAGGACAGCTCCTCTAACCCGTCAGCTACAGCTGCGCCAATGCCTGTTTAAAATCCTACTTTTTCAAAGTGCAAAATTCATGGAAAACACAACAAGCTGCAACATCTCAACTTCAAAACGGAAGTGTACAGTAGGGCACAGCCTTTGGTGTGTGTGTGTGTGTGTGTGTGTGTGTGTGCGCGCATGCATGCAGAGAGATGGCAGGAATGTGGTCTGTCCATACTCAGACGACTAAACTCAGTTATCTGCCTGCAACATCATGAGACTGAAAGTTTCTCCACCTCTCCCCACCACTGTTTATCTCCCGCTTTCCAAATCTGTGTGTGTGTGTGCGTGTGCGTGTGTGTGTGCGTGTGCGTGTGCGTGTGCGTGTGTGTGTGCGTGTGCGTGTGCGTGTGCGTGTGCGCATATGTTTGTCGTTAAGGAAGATTTTATTTAGTTAATCAGCCAAGCCCCTGGAGATGACCGGTGCCTCGGGATTTAGGATCCCGTTGCCGCGGCAACCCAAAGGTCACCTGACACCAATCACATCAGACGTCATGTTTACACTCTCCGGACGAACGGAGACGGGATGAGAGGGGAGGGATGGAGAGCACTCCGCTGTGGTATTTAACCAGGGTAAAGACACGACGTCTGTGGTTTGAAAACCAATCTCTCTGAAGAGCCATCTCCGCTAAACACACAGCTCTGACACGCTGTTCCACTGAGGACTGTTCAAACACTCCGCAGGTCTGCGGGACTTTTACTGCCTCCGAGGAATTCACGTTTGCTGGGACCGCGGCGCGATGCAAAGCGACAGGAAGCACGGCGCAGGGACTGATCCCTTTATCTGTAGCCCCGCCCTCGCAACGCGAGCCCCACCCCCTCAGCTGCACTGGCAGGTGCCGGCGCAGGTATGTTGTAGTTTCAACCAAACTTGTCTGACTGGTTTGAGCGGTGGGAACCGGCATCAAACACACACACACACACACACACACACACACACACAAGAACAAAACACACAGTTTGATAACAGGGCTGAGCTTTCTCATGTGAGTCAGCGTCATTACCATCATTTCAAGTAGACCCTTGAGGTGCAGTGTCATTTTCTTTCTAAAAAACATTACAAAACAATAACATACTGACATTTTCATGAATTTATGATCACATCATTTTTTTTTTTCAATTACCCTTAAAGGTCCAGTGTTTTTGATCTGGTGACATCTACTGGTGAGGTTGTGTATTGTATCCATCACCTCACCCTTCCCATATGAGCAGGCCGGAGAACCGATGGCCGCCCTCAGTTGTCAGTGAAACTCAATAGATGTTGAGCACATCCACTTTTACTCCTGTAAAAACATGGCTGCCTCCATAGAGAGGACCCCTTCCTTATGTAAATATACATTAACGATGAGGTGATTGTATATTCATGAAAATGTGAGTATATAATTGTTTCGTAATATTTTTTAGAAGAGACAGAAATCGTACACACTGCACCTTTAAATGAGCCCAGTAATGTATATTTACATGAGGAGTGGGTCTTCTTTACGCGGGCCGCCATCTTTTGAGTTTTAATGACAACCAAGAACCACAGGCTCAGAAGAGGATTGGGTGAGGTGATGGATACAACATGCAACTTCACCACTAGATGTCACCTAATCTTACACACTGCACCTTTAAAGTAAAAAAAAAAATAATAATAAAATAAATAAATAAATAAATAAATAAATAAGCTCACACCGACTCATTTGTCTCTTCATGTCTTTTTTCCAAATGTCCCCTCCCTTGTTGTAAAAAGCAGTTGCAGACTCCGGCCTGTGACAGCGAGCCACAAACACTGTGACAAAGAACAGCCTGGACTGGATCTGTAAGATTCCAACCATTCCAGGCCGACAGACCACGATCCGGCAGCAGCGACGCTGATGATAAACACGGCTCTGACTCACAGGCAGCGTTCGTCTTCAGACGCCCGACAGGTTTGTGGTTGTTGCGCATGTTTTGAGAGACGATGAGGAAAAGAACCATATGGAAGGTGAATACATTTAAGGTTCCTCCACATAAACCGGGCAGAAAGTAATTATTCTGATGTTCTAAATGTAAATTAGGCTAACCCTGAAATTAGCATTCTCTTTCCTCCTCTCTTCGGATGTTTTTACAGTAGCCCAGAGTACACAAAGCAAAACAAATAAAAATAAATAAATACACATGAAAAAATGCATTTCAATACAAATAGAATATGAGAAGATTTATCTCAAATGAATTCACAACAGTATTGGTTCTTTTAAAATTAAACAGATGCAATTTCATTTAGCAGACATGTTCATCCGAAGCAACAAATACCGGAGGATGGACGGAGAGGTGATCAGAAGCATTTTGTTGACATGTGGAGAAATGAAGTCTCACTCTTTTAATGTGGGATTTAAATCGTGAAGATAAGTTTACAAATGATTCAGACTGTTACAGTCCAATGGAGAAGTTTGAACATGAACAATCAAACCAAACAGACTTCATTAAAATGCCCGTCTGCCAAACTGCCAGTGTGAGTCAGGCTTCCTGATGACGAGCGTGTGATGAGGAGTCAGCTGACAGGTTCTTATCAACACTCCTCTCACTGGCGCATTTAGATTTGAACACGGCGAATCAAACGCACCCCTGCCGACACACTTCTTTACCCGAGTCACTGAGACTTGTTGAGAGCTGCTCGATTCGTTCTTCAGTCCCACCCCAAACGCTCAGGAAGGGCCGAGCCTTTACCTCTCAATATCAATCAAAACAAAGAGCAGGGCAGAAGTGACAGTCGGGGTAACAGAGTCAGGGAGGGTGAGAGGGGAAAAAAGAAAAAGCTGAACGACAACAACAACAAAAAAAGTCCCTTTTAGAAGGAAATGAGAACTCGGGGCTCGGTAACAAACGACTCGGGCTGAAACCCACTCTGCTTATCGCGCTCATTCCCACTCGGGCTCCCCAGCTGTTTGCTGTGATAACATTGTTCTGAGGCGAGCGGTGCTCTCCGTGACCCCCCCTCCACAGTCCGGGGACCAACAGCACCATTCTGCACTCGTAATAAACTCCCCTTCACAACAACAGAATCTCCAGCTGTGAAGAAACAACTCGTCATGTGCACGGCTAAAAAAACCCAAACAGAAACAAAAACACCCCGAGTCCGTGTGACACAAACAGAGTACTACTTGTCCACAGTGACTCAGCGAAGCAACTAGGCCACAATACAGTTCCCGCTGTCTGTATTTCAGCCCATTTACATCAAGAAGAATAGAAATCAAGCGCCCCTGAAAAGAAACAGCGTGGCAGCGATTACCCCGAGCCTAAGAGCCCCACAGGGAAATTAGATTTCTTGTCTAATTTATGAGCTCTGGAACCCGGTGCGGCTCCAGGACATAGCAGGAAGGGGGAGGGGGAGGAGGGGGAGGCGGGGGGAGGAGGGGGGAGGGCCGTCGATGCTCGCCTGCAATCCTCTGCCTATTAAACTGTATTTTTAGTTTGTGATGATATAGATGTTTCTAAGTGACTTTAAAAGCTTAGTGCACCACACATCAGTGGGGGGGTTGGGGGGGGGGGGCGGAGGTGAGAGATCTTTATAAACGACATTGTTTGGTTCATACGGTCTCAATGATCCAGACGAGATGTTGAACAATAGGTTTTTGTACGTACAAATGCATTGAAAGATTTTTGTGGCGCCAACAAAAAAGAACAAAGTCCAACTTTTTAACGCCTTCATTCATAACTTTTCAAAGTAAAATACAACAGTTCTCAGTTTCCATAATTGTTTCTGATATCCATGCTTGGTGTGTGAGCTGATCCGCTAGCATTGCACCTTCCAGGCTTCCAGGCTAGCTACAAATATTTGGGTATTCACTTATGGCCAACGCGCCATGTTACGCTGTTTCAAAGGCAGAGCCCATGTTGATGTTAGAGCTTACGAAAAAACGATGCTAATTTGGCACCTTCCAAATGGAGTGTTGCAGCATAAAGGAAAAACATGCATCCTGGCCAATAGGAAACCAAGCATTGGTACTGGGTCTATTCACAGTGTGGTGTACAGTGCAGCGCAGAGGCTTGTCAATACGTGGATATGCCTTCTAGTGTTGACATACTGGGTATGTCTGCCCGTGTTTTCTCCTTCAGACTCATCACTGCAAACAATGATAACCGACCGTTGAGAGACTGCGCCATGTTTGTTCTATTTCCATCGATCTCTCTCATCGTGGGATCATGAGGTAAGAGTGTTGATTTAAGGTGCTTAAACTCAAACTACGGGAATGTAACATTTCCAAAGTCGGAATCCAACTTTCAAGGATGTAATCTGAGGATAGAGGAACCTTTGGAAGACCTGAGATCATCTGACCGGCTGACAGAGTCCTGTCCAACCATCACTTTGTTTCCTTTTCCCCTCTTCTATCTGTGGATGAACTGTCCAACAGAAAAAGATGAAAATCAATAAAGACATCATTAAGAGGAAAGACGCACTGATGCTACACAAACTTTGCGAAGCACACCAGATAGAAATCCACCTCCAGTGGAGGACGGACACATTAATCCTTCGGTCATTTGATGGAATCTCTGCAGGGACGCGAGTTGTATCAACAACCCCGAGTCTGATTTCTGGCACTGATGAATGAACCGGCTAAGTGCTAGAAAACATCAAAGGACACACATTCATCAAAAGTAACATGCAAGACAAACTCATTGTAGACCATTCTTTATGCTTACTCAGCAACTTTTCCACAAGAACTAAATGACATCATCTCTGACGTGCATTTCAGCCCTGGAGGCTCCTGGCCACCGTGTTATCCCATAAATCCAGCGGACGGGGGGGGAGCGCTGCTGTGGTACCATCCATACTGCAAGTGGGAACATAACTGTCAATGACACACTGCAGACACCTGGGGGACTAAAGGACTGATGTGGGCCGGTCCCAGCTATGTAAACACAGCATTCCTGACTGTAGGGAAAGTGGGGTGAGCGCCTGTTGGTGCACATGTGAGTAAGAGGGAGCTGAAATCCCGCCTCACCACTGGGTTGAAATGCACCGGATCGGATGATAGATTCAGTGCGATAGAGCCACGGCACTGGAGGCAAATAGAGGTTCTGACCCATCAGGATGCAATCACACGGCGCCCACATGAAAGCGGCGCAGACCATCAACAGGGAGCTCTGTGTGGTAAACCTCAGCCCAACACAGCCGCCATGAAGAGCGGAGACACTGGGACAGTTTGATCGAGTGAAAATACAGGCGTGACGACACGTCCTTCAGGTCCTGTGTCGAGTCATAATCAGGGTGTACGCCACTGTTTCCATATGGGCTTCACATTGGGCATCGGTGCGAGCAACAAGGCAGCAGCTGCCCTCGCTCATCCCAAACGCATACTTCTACCATGACATTCAAATTCCTAAAAATTACTACACTGCGCACTTACTGTGTTACTGCATATTGAGCCAATGCAGAGCTGCGATTGGTGATAGGGGAGATTTGGGAGTTTCCTATCTGACTGCAACTGTGGCAATCTCCTCTGTCTCTGTCTCTGTCTCTGCAGCCATTCTTAGACAATAAATGCTTTTCAATATATAATAGGAGCGTGACTTTGCCTTCATTGTTATGCATATATCTTGTGCTCTGATTAATTTACCACTACAAAGTCTAGAGTGGATGCCCTCCGGAATTTGTCTACAACATTTCATGTGACAAATGGGTGTTTCTACTTAGAATATTTAAATCAGAGTAAAAACAATATATTTTTCTGCACACACTGGTGATATCCATTTTGTGAATGGGAGTTATGTGTAAGAAAAATGCCTCTGTCAATTTTAAATACTACATGAATACATTTTAAACAATACAGAAGTGAGGTCACATCATGTAATCAATGCCCACGGTTGTAATATAGTTTTTAAAAAACCACCTCCCTCATTTCAGAGAATGGGATGTGGACCAATGTAAGAAATCAAAGTTGGAAAAATACAAAAAATACATTGAAACATCAGGCAACTGACTCACAAGTATTTGAGCTCACTAATTGGCCGGGCCTTAATGAAAGAATCCTCCTCTTTGATCACAGATCTGCAGACAAGGTGGGAGTGGAAATTCATCTTCCCTCTTCACAAACCGTCTGTGGTTGAAATACACTTTGCGAGCTTTCAACATGTGGACATTAACATTCAGAGTTGATCTCCAGCAACTCAATGCGAGAGGCTGGTGCTTGTACAATATCATCAAACAGCATCGCACCTCAAAAACATATCTATTATTTGTTAAATAAAAATATGTTACTGAATCGCTGTTTGTGAAACCACCAAAGACGAACAGAAAAAACAGACACGCTTCATCCAGCCTCTCCGTGTCAGCAGAGTGTGACAGGGTTAAGTCGCCACATTTTTCCAGGGACAACCTTGACAGATATAATCACGGCACATGCATCATACACAATAGCAGCACCTCCACAAACAAGACCTCCACTCGGATCGACATTCTTCTTTGGGCACAGCTTTCTTCAGAATACCCCGAGGAATCTGCCCCAGAGCCACCGTTGTTGAAGCGAGTGCACAACCAAAGTGGATTTAACTCAATGTCACATTCATTAAGGGAAGGCATATGATGGCCGTGCGGCTCGAGAGAGAGTGGAGGATTATCATAATCTTGTCAAAATACGAAGTAGAGGTGTGAACATTTGCATAAAAGGGAAAATGGAAATGATAGTTTCTCTGCGAGTCCAGGGAAACTGTCGTCTCGGGCAACATTCACAGCAGCCAAAACAAGTGTGTGACAGTGGCAGGAAGCGGGAGTTGTCACGTAAACGGACGAGTCGCTTCAGCGCATGAGACGTGACTGATGTCGGCAAAGGAGAGAGGAGTCGGACGTCGGTGACCCCTTAATTAAGACTCCATCCTTTTCCTGCCTTGGCTAATTAGTCACCATGTGTCTAATTAAGATTCTATCAGTGAGCCGTCACTTTTTACTCACTGTGCCGGTTTGATGAATCCTGTCCAGTAAATGATAATGACGTGCAGCCTTAAAGTCTCTCTGTTGTATTGTGCTGAGCTTAAAGCCTCCATATGCGCACGCTGACCTTTATTGCACAGTATCTCGCGCAGTGGGGCCGTGTGCAGCAGCCGTCCACTACCAGTCTCTACCAATGCTGCAAGAATACAACTGCTGAACCGAAATATGAAATCTCTCAATGTTGTGCTCAAACAGCTTGATTTAAAAACACTGCAAACACTCACTCAATGTGTTATTTTGGCTTAGACGTGGTCAGATCATGGCTGTTATGTAAAAACTGGGTTCAGTGTCAGAGGCGGAGTCACGTCCTTTCCCATGGACGCTGCTCGCTGACGTCCCAAATCCATGTTTGCTGTGCAGCCCATTAAACATGGTCTTCTAGCTCCATGGCACTACGTACATGATTACATTATATAAATTATAATTATAAATAAAAAAAGTAGTAAAGAAAACTCATTTATGTAATTGTAGCATAGGATAAGTGGCAAGTGTGTTTCAGTCATCGGCAGCTGCCGCATTATCCCAACACAGTCATTTATAATCAGCTCATGATATCTTGGGAAAAACTGGCAGAAGATTAATGTCATCAGAAATTGGATAATGCCCAACTGCACCGTCATATAGCTTTAATGCTAATGTAACGCAAGCTGGCGCAAACTGCTAATGTCAACCGTTTGTTGTCATAATGAGGAAAGTCAGGTCAGCTGGCTCACGCTAAATCAAACCAATCTATGATTCAACACTGGGGGGCAGAACCAGAAAACATCCAACCAACCAAAGAATCTAGCAGAGACAATGGGGGTCTAATCTAAGTGGGAATTGACTCATACAGCGAGGGTCCAGCTGCAGGGGACACACAACAACAACAGCTGATGCGCAGTCATCACTCGGGGCCACTCAGTTTGCTGTCGCACAGATTAATAACAGAAAACACACACTTAGCCGTTAGCTGTTAGGGACTCATTACCGAACATCCATCAGTACTGGTGGGCCCTCTGTGAAACTGGAGACACAACCATGTCTCCAGTGCCATTATAAGAAGCCATTTTGGTGCCCTGAAGGCTCACGGTTTTACAATCAAAGGCCGCTTCAAAGATGGTCACCATCATGCCGGATGATATCTCCAGATGGGTGAACTACAGGCCTCTTCTTAAACTGGCTTAAATCACACAAACGGAAACGCAGAATGCTTCAGATTTGTCATTGAAAGAAGTTGGAGAGCGGTTTGGGCACAAGACTCCGAGCTCCGCCCGGACATTCTGTCAGAGCTCGTGTACGATTGCGCCTTATACAAGTCGATTTTGTCACGAAACGTATCATTTGGCAGAAATGACCAAATCTAACACAATATTTCTAAATTCTGATACAATTCTGGTCAGACCCCTCGAATCCAACTGGATCACATCAAGTATCCCCCCGTGACAACGTTACGTCACTATGGGGTCTGAATGCTACTGTCTGACACGGAGGCTACATTAGAGATGGTTGTTGATTTAAGGAAGTTTACACAACTTCAGCCAGACCTATTACTCAAGCTCGCAGTGTTTCCCAGACACATTGGCTCATCTCCATAATAAACAGCCTGTTTTAGTGAATGTTAAAAGTTAAACATGCACACAAACAATAAAGCATATGAATCTGACTGAGTCACGCCAAGTGAAGTAAGTAAGTATATTTTTCCAAATTTTACCATTTGCCACGTTGCAGCTTCAGCATCACTCGTTTAGCGATGTCGTGCAAGTTAAACAGTCACGAATTTCAGACGCTTTTACCAGAACAGCTTGAAACACTCAAACATCAGCCCGGGGCCTGCCATTCCACCGCCTCATGCAGATAATGCCAGCTTCATTAGTTGGCTGACTACTGCTAATAAATCCTGCTCACGTCGAGTTCACATTTCCCACCGAAAACCATCAGTCACCGGAAATGAGACACCGCTGCCGTTTTGAGGATTTTTCTGCGACGTGTCAAACACGGTTGTTGAGATGAAGTGACAATAACAGGCTGACACCGAGTTTGGCCAACAGCAAATTGGTCAGACAGTTCCTCTGAGACCCCTTTAATCAACCTGTCTTCCTCATGTCCATCAGTTTTATGCTGATGCATCTTGTTCAATGGACCCAGAGTGAGGGGGCAGGAAGGAGCCTCAGACTTCGTCCATCAGCCTCCAGGAGAGCTTGAACCCACCCATCGATAAACAACAGGAGGGTGGGAAGGATTGGAGCATTAACATGACAAGCGCAATGTAGCGCAGAATCGGAACTTCAAAAATCAGCAGAACCCGACCTTACCCATAATCCCCCTCTACGTGGTCCCCTAACTACCCACCACATGAAGCCGTCTTTAATGCTCGCCCACACACCGTCACCCATAGCTGCTGTGAAGTGACCCGCTGGACCCGTCTTTTCATTTGGAGACTTGAGCAGGAAAGAGAGCATGGTGGGCGGGCGGGGGTGGGCGGGTGGGCGGGTGGGTGGTTGGTGGTGGGAGGGTTTTGCCCCCTTAACAATTCCACCCATATTCAGGGCGACAATGAGAGGGAGGAGAATAGATGAAGAGTTGAGTGGCGAGAGATAAAAAGAGCAGACAAGATGAATAGAGCGAGGAAAGATGAGAGGGAGGAATAAGGCCGAGCGGCTCAGCTCAGGCATTGTGCAACGAATAATTGCCACTGCAGAAAGACCCCGCGAGTTTGGGACTCGAGTGCATGAGGCTACGTGGTGTGTGTGTGTGTGTGTGTGTGTGTGTGTGTGTGTGTGTGTGTGTGTGTCTCACTGCCGCGGACAAACAGACAGACTGTGTCTAAATCCTCTTAATCAGGGCGAGACTGTTTCCTGAACCAGCACGTACCCCTTTACTCGGACGTGATTAAAGGTAAAGAAGAGACGGAGGCAGACGCTGAACAAGGGCCTTTGTAAACCAGGGAGCCCGAGAGATAAAGTACAGATTATCTGGATGGAACCGCAAGTAGAATGACAACAAGCTGACGACTATACAACTAAATCCATGTAAGCCTCTAAGTCAGTGGTTCTCCGCCGGTCGGGGGGGTTAGGGTTCGGGTTCGGGACCCACCATGGCCCCTTGATGACGAGCCGCGACCCAAACCAAGGAACATTTTCAACTTCTCAAATGTATTTCATGAACAGATGATGCGGATTGAACCTGAGATAGTACGGAATACTGCAAAAAAATAAATAAATAAATTCAACAAATTTAAAGATAAACAAAAACACCAGCAGGTGGCGACGATAGGGAGGGAAACATTCCCTTTTGCACTCAGTTAGCTGCATTTTAATTTAGTTTGTGTCAGTCTTGCGTTTCGCCATGGTCAATTAGCATATTAACACAAATAAATGTTTTCTTCTATCTGAGAAAAGGCAGATCTCTCTTAGCATTACAGGGCATCATCGCCACCTACTGTTAAGGAGTGCGAGTAGACTACACTCCAAAGCATTAAACACTCCTCTTCAACCCACCAAAAACGGGCCTACAGCCCACCAGTTGAGACGCGATACCAACCACTGATCGTTTTAAAGATTTTCATCTTTCAAAAAAGACACAGGAGTTTAATTAAGTTCCTTTGTGATGAAGCACAGTCCCTGCTGATTTCAGAGAGAACTTCAAAAAAAAAAAAATACTTCTACTCTTGGCAGTTGTTTCCTCCGTGCACATCCACGTGCCACCGCGTCTCATCTCACCTCACTCGGATTAATAATGCCCACAGCCACAATCCATCCCATAATTTTTCTTTTCCTCGCTGTGCCCCCTGCAGACATCACCACATCTCATCTGAGTTCAGCAGCAGCCGAGCTGACAGAAAGACTTGGCCACGTCAGCCCAGTCTGGCATGCACATTGGCACACGTGCACGCACACACACACACACACGTGCACGCACACACCCACACACACACACACACACACACACAGCAGCACTATCTTCAGGCATGCATATGATCCCATTCCTGCACTTGACGTGTAAAAAGCCAGGGCACAGACGCCTGTATTCAAACTGTGAGGAGTCCGTGAAGGACGGGAGAGAGACTGTGAGGCAGCAGCTCACTTCATCTACAGCATTTAACAGCAAACACGAGCTTCAACAAGGCTTCAAGAACCAAACAGGCCTGTATCTTCTTCACACCCCTTCCAGAAATTTTAAAAATGCACCCCGACCCACCCTCACAAACTCTGCACCCTCTCCCACCCTCTCCCACCTCCTCCTCCTCCTCCTCCTCCAGCCCAGATGTGTCGGATCGTGGTTCCGGTGTCCTCCTCTCCTCCCTTCACCAGTGTGCACCGATGTGTTGTGACTCAGAATTCATGGAAGTCCATTTAAAACTCAAGTCCAGGAAATCTCCATATCTGCTTGGACAGACAGGGAAGCACTCCACAGCTCTACAGTTTCATTTAGCGCACGCCACTATACAAAATGACACACAGGCCGGGAATTGAACCCGTGACCTCATGGCACACATTCTACCACTGAGCTACACCCGTCCCCTTTGAACTTGACGCAATAAATCTAAGTGGCATCAGCCCTGATACTGACCCTATTGAGCCGATCTGTCGGAGGCTGCGATGACACAGATCCCACGTTCAGAGCGGTTCGAGTTGTTCACTCCTCCTCTCTGCTGACTTAGTGTCACGTTAGCCCCGCCCACTCATGTCCACATACTCTATCTATACTTGACTGCTCCCTAAAAGTGAGGTCAAAGGTCGGCTGGCTACAGCATCGAACAGTATTTGCCTTCCCTCCGATCCCTAAATCGCCCACTCGGATCGGTCCGTCTCCGCACGCTGTTTCATGACCACACCCAAAACTCACTACATCAAAGGATTCAGTATTAAGGAACTCTTCATGCTGTGACATCAACATGCATATATTCGGGATCTTTAAAATCCTTCGATTTATACGCTCACCTGTTCGGGAGGTCGGGGGGCTGCATTTCACCGTGAGTGCCGTCGTAACTCCCAGCTGTGGGGATTATGCAAACCAGCAGTCAGAGGGACACGGATTTGTCAGTTCATCCCCGACACTTTGGATAAAGGGTTAATAGTTACTTAGGCTACTGAGCAGACACAGCTCATTCTGAGCTGCAGGCTTTCATTTCACCGAGTATTCTGATGTGCACAAGGGACTCGTCATTTCATGGAGGACAACGTCCACAGCGATGGAGTCAGACCTTTGTGCACTTTGTGCTACAGTGTGTAGGACTTGGTGACGTCTGTGGGTGAAGTTGCATATCGTATCCATCTCCTCACCCTTCCCTTTTAAGCGTGAAGGAGAACGTACCTTATTTATCTTATTAACACGTCAGCATGTCATTTCTGTCTCCTCCGCTCCTCTGGAGCGACCTGACGCGTTTACACACACACACACACACACACACACACACACACACACACACACACACACACACACGCGCGCGAGTGTGCGCGCGTGCGGAGATAGTTGAGTTCTAATGATGACTGTTGTCATTAAAAGAAACACATGGCTTCATGATTCCTCTAAGTCAGGGGTGCTAAATACGTCGATCACAATCGACCATTCCCCCCCGTCCGCCCCCGCCGCCCCTTCGGC
>JAFBJT010110674.1:16814-56663 GCA_016785325.1 Chascanopsetta lugubris | reverse complement strand
CAGTATTGTTTATTTTTATGATTTATTTGCAATTTAAATTATATATATATATATATCTGTAATTATTTGTATGTTTATTTATAGTTATTTTATATTTCTATATTATCATATTCTTATATTCATATATCTATTTGTATCCAGATATAATGCCGGCATAGTCCCCCTTCCCAAACAGTATTTTAGGAAATTTGAGTGTTCACGAGAATTATTTTTTCCCCCCTTTTCCTCATACATGTGTGTGTGTGTGTGTGCGTGTGTGTGTGTGTGTGTGTGTGTGTGTATATGCATGTGCGTGTTCGCGCACCGGTTCCTTCTGGCTCAGTGCGGATGCTCACCTGCTTCACCTCTTCATCACCGGCCTGAACGCAGTGACCTTGTCATCCTGCACGGTCCCACAGGCTTCGCCCTGCAGCTCCGATGGCTGAGGTTCCACTTTGCCCCCAGAGAATCCTGCACACACCCACACACTGTGAGAGCAGGTCTGACACACTGGGCCATCGGTGTAGGTGCGGGTGACTTCATTATATCAGGAGTGAACTTTTATACATCCAAGACTGTGTGTTTAAATGTAGTAAGCCATGGATACTACCGCTGACATCATGTTTCAGTATAGTTCCATGCTCAGAATAGAATGTAGATGCGTTAACGGTGCAGTGTGTAAGATTTCTGTCACTTTAGTCACCTCTAAAAATTTTACAAAACAATTACAGACTGACATTCTCATGAATTTATTATCACATAAATGTTTTATCTTTTCCCATGACCCTTGATTTATCCCATTAATGTATATTTACACGAGGAGCAGGTCCTCTCTACGGGGGCCGCCATGTTTTTTTTTACAGTAGCCCAGAGTGGATGCACTGAAAATCTTTTAGGTTTTAATGACAACTGAAGTCTGAAGTCAACGAGCAACTTCACCTCTAGATGTCACCAAATCTCACACACTGCACCTTTAAATAGAAGTATCACATACCTTCCATGTTGGAGTATTGACATGCGTCTGGCAGGACACCGTAGGATGGACAGTGCAGCTGGAGGCCCTTGTAACCGTAGCTCCCAGTGCTGTAAACCTTAGAGTGCAAAGAGGGGACCTCAGAGTAGGGGCTCTCGGCACCGGCCTCATGGAGGCCTCTCATGCCCCCGCACTGTCCGGCCGGACCCCCGCTCAGCCTGCCGCTCTGGAGCTGGCAGTCCCCGATCGAGTTCCCTCCTGTCCTCAGCTCCGAGCCGTGGGGGCCCAGTATGACGCCCGAGGCTGCCGTCCGGGCCAGAGACCAGATCCGGGGCCTGTCCTGTCCCTCGTAGTGGGTCAGGGTCCCCTGTGCCGTGGAGGCGGGGGCGGCCTTGGATGCCACGGAGTCCAGGAAGTCCTGCGGGAGCGGTGGGAGTGCGGTGGTAACGCCTTTGATGGCGCAGGGGAACGCGTGGAAGCTGTTGGTGAGGTTGAGCTGCAGCTCCGAGCCGCCGCAGTCTCTTTTCAGGGGGGCCCCGCCCACGGCCATGGCCCTGTGGAGCTCCTGCTCGTCCACGGCCGCTTTCTCAGAGTCACTGTCCAGTTTGTCACAGTCGTCCCCGTCCATGTCGTCCAGGTCACTCAGGTGCAGATCCTTCTCGTCCTTGCAGTCGTTGGAATCTGGAACGAAGTTTATCACTATCACAGTATTTGTACTCGTAGTAAAACTCCATTTGAAAACTTCTGGAGTACTTTAAGACCGTGGTTCTCAACTGGTCTGGGTTCGAGACCCACCATCGCCCCTTAATGACGAGCCACAACCCAAATCGAGGAAAACGTCGGTGTCGGTGTTGTACTTGAATTTCACCTTTGTCAGTTTGCATATGAAAAAAAGCGTTACTAGCATTACAGGCCATTATCGCCACCTACTGTTAAGGAGTGAGAATAGATGGTACTCCAACGTATACAAAATCCCCTTCAAACTTAACATAAGCCTCATTTTTTCCTTTTCTTTCCCAGTCAAAAGCCTGCGACCCACTGAAAACAGGTCTGTGACCCATTTTTGCATCGCGACCCACCAGTTGAGAATCACTGCTTTAGGGAGTAATACTCCCTTACCTTTGGTGACGCAGTCTTGCTCGCCCTTCAGGTCGTCCTTCCTGTCGTCGCCGGCCTTGTTCTTCGGCGACCAGGTCATCTTGTTCTCCTTCTTCAGCCGCCGCCGGGCGTTGGCGAACCAGGTGGACACCTGGGTGAGGGTCATCTTGGTGATGATGGCCAGCATGATCTTCTCGCCCTTGGTGGGGTAGGGGTTCTTGCGGTGCTCGTACAGCCACGTCTTCAGGGTGCTGGTGGTCTCGCGGGTGGCGTTCTTGCGGCGGGCCGAGCTGTTGAAGTCCACCGTCCCGTATCTGGACACAGAAGCCATTCGAGCAGTTAATGGACGCCATCCTCTCCGAGTGACTCTCTCTGCAGCTTTGACTGATCTGAGGTCACTCGTATAATTCACGCTCACAAATGGACAGAAAGGATCAGACCTCACCTGTCGTACTGATACTGTCCCAGCGAGTGGTCGTAAGGGTAGTACGCCGCCGTCTGAGCGATGCCGGAGTGTAAAGTGCCAGTGCTGTCCTTGATGTCGTACTGTGGGTTCTGTAACACACACGAAACGATTGGTTTGTTAAATTATCAAAATGAGTCTTAAATTATTTTGCTGGATTTGCAGAATTTTAATTTTGCAGACCTTCCACCCTCACACCAGGTCTGCATGACCTCAGCATAAGATTACTATTTTTGGCATTTTGTAAAAATAGCACTTGATTTCTTTTTTCATTACTTAAGCCCACATTCTTTCTTTAATAGTTTTATGATTTTTGAAGTTTTATAAAGTTTCAAAAACAACTTTGAAAAGTTTCACCTGCTCCAAAAGTCATTTCTCTTTTTTTTCAAACCAGATGGAAACATCAAATATTTTCTTTTTTACTTTCTCTTCTTCAGCATCACACATATGCAAATATTTTTTAAATAAATTCAGATTAAATGAGTAGAGACGCACCGATATTAAAATGTCATTAGAGTGACACTTTCCTTTTTTCTTAAACTTGTTATTCTAACACGACAGGCAGCAGGATTACAGATTAAAGAATCGATTGAACGAAGTTGATCGATCAACCTGAGACCCCCCCGCCCCCTCTCTCCCTCTCCCCCCGACTCTTCCCACATTGAGCCTGGAAGTTGAAGTACCCACCAGAGTGGAGTAGATGGTGGACGGGTCGGTGCCATAGGGGAAGTAGTTGGCGTAGTTCTGGCTGGCAGCGGCCGCGGCGGCGTAAGGGGACCCGTACACACCCAGCGCCGCGTTCAGCTCGGTGCGGCTGCTCGCCAGGAGCCGGTTCTCGTAGGGCGGGCAGCAGAAGGAGGCGGCGGCGGCTGCGGCTGCTGCTGCGGCGGCAGCGGCGCTGCTCTGGGAGCCGCCCGCCGTCCCGTCAGACACCGACCTGGAAATCGAATCGCAGCAAGTCGTACTGGGGTTTGCCGACACGAAAAACTGCATGAAGAGAACGGTGGACAGACATGGTCACTGGCTGAGTCCCGCTCCTGCGTGGATGTCCTGTCACTGCCACTGCTGCTGCTGCTGCTGCTGCTGCGCCGCTTCCACACACACGCGCGCGCACACACACACGTGAGCGCATCCGCACTGTCCTGTCACTGCGCCGGACTGTAGTTTGACAATAAGGTGATTCCATTTATTCCACTTTCCCTTTAACTTAACGTTTGATCCACCTGAACGTAAGGTAAGTCAGAGAATCGCTGGATGGAGAGAGAGCGTGTTGTCAACTGGAAAACAGCGCGATTTCTAGTGCTATATTATGGGTTGTTTACATGTTTGGTGAAACGTGAATTAAATACTTTATAGTAAAGTGAATCACTTTTTTTTTTTATTTATTTAACAGGTAGGTGGAACGTGACAAAAGTCGTGCGTAATCCGTGCGTAAAAGTGACTTTTACGCACCAAAAATGCAACTAATGCACACGATTATATATATAAAAAACCCTTCAGCTTTATTATCTCAAAGTTTTTCTTCTCTTTAAAAATAGTTAAATGCACCTAACATTAGAGAATATTATCAATATCAAAGTTGGGTGACAACTTTACCAGGTCCTCTCCAAACTTGGCACCGTGCGTAAAAATCAAAAAGTTTCCGAATCTCTCCCTGATATAAAAAACCACCCAGTTTGTCAACAGCGGATTTAATAGAAACAAACTTTGTGATACACTGTGTCCACGACGCGCGTGGACAGCCCAATTACATCTCTCAGTGCGCACTAGGTGACATTCATCTCCATTGTCATCAGGACAAAAACACGTGAGTTCATTCATAATTCAGTGTAATTGGACACGGGCGCCTGTTTATCGATATTTGGTTCAACAACAAAAGCAGCAGCACAGTGGTACTGTCAGTGCTGTCACAGCTCATCCACACATTACTATTGTTTCTATAACAGAAAAATAACCAGAAGAAAGTGAAAAAATACAGTAAATAAAAAAATGCATAAAAGTCTTTAGAGATTAAAAAACAATGATGATTATAATAATAAAAATAAGTCTTACCTGTGAAGTTGCATTGTAAGGGTATCCAAATTGCGAGAAAGACATCGCTGCTTCTTTTGTTACCATCAGCAATATTCTTCACCCCCTGATCGATTGCAACCAATTCCACTTCAAATCCAGCGTCTTGCACACATTTCCACGCACGGCCTTTCCTCTCAATAATAGATGACTCCACTCACAGGAGGGAGAACTCGTCGGGGCTGGCACCAGCTGCAGATTGTTTTATATGAATGAATAATCCCCCCAAAGGACCTTCAGTAAAGAAATGAAATTAAGCGTCATTAAATGCAGGCAAAAAAAAAAAAAAGAAGATGATGTTGTTGTTGTTGGTGTGGTGTTGGCTGAAGGAGGCTTAAAGGATAACGTAAGACTTGCAAGATATGGACTCTTCTTGCTTGTGCTATTATTTGTGGCTCCATAGTTCTTTAGCATTCATCCATGCAAGGGGTATCATCAGCGTGACGTCACTGTAATCCCGGAACGGCAGGGTACCAGGGATAGAATAATGTCTTTGCCAATCACGTCCAACACTGGGTTTTCTTAAGGTGCACTGCACACAGGGCTTTTGTAACAGACCCCCCCCCCACAAACAAACACCCACAAACACAAACACACACACACACACATTTACCACAGATACAGAAAAAAGTGTCTTGTTATTCATCTTTGGAAACAATTGTTACAGATTAATTATTTACACATTTATTTTTTTTTCATCCCCATGCAGGCAAATCTGAATATTCCCCAAAGTCTCTTTTTTGTCTTTTCTTTTATGCTCCATATATTAAAGTAAGGTAAATATGCATCTCTTAATATTTTAATACCCGCCCCCCCCACCCCATGTTGCCTCTGGCACTCACGGCCGAGAGGTCCATCCCCAAGATAATGACGATGATGTTTCTATCTTTCTCTATTAAAGAGAGAAGACGGTGTGTGTGTGTGTGTGTGTGTGTGTGTGTGTGTGTGTGTGTGTGTGTGTGTGTGTGTGTGTGTGTGTGTGGTGAGTGTTTGGCAGGTCAATAGACCAGTGATTGATGCGCGCCAGGAGACCTACGTGACCATTACGCGTAATGCGTAATTGTATCAATTAACAAATGGATACATGCCCCTGTTTAACCAGCGAGCTACAGAGTGGAAATATGCCTGAGAGGTGCAATAGAAGAAGAAGAAAGAAGAAAACACAGTGGCTCTCCAGTCTAATTAAATATCAGTAGATGGGAGGTGGTGGTGGTGGTGGGGGGGGGGGGGGGGGGAGGGGGGGGGGGGGGGGGGGGGGACGAGAATTGCATTTTAATTGAATGATGCTCACTTGAAGGATGAGTGGAAGGAGCAGAGCTGCCTCACGTGGTGAATGAAGCCTTATATTAGATCACTAGCACTTCGCTTTGCCATAAACAAACAGTGTGCCCCCACCCCTCCTTTGTTTGTATTGACAGCTGGTCACGTGCTCTGCATGTATTCATTCCAGACTTTACAAGGTGGTGTAAGTCGCCCCCCCCCCGTCACCACCGATACCTTGTGCCAAAATCTGTCCGTCTGTCTGTGTCTGTGCCTACCTCTCTCCAAACTGCATAGGGAGAGATGCCTTCCCTTCCGCTCCTCACCCTCCCCTCCACCCTCCGCCCTCCTCCCTCCTCCCCTCCTCTCCCCTGGAGATTGCGATTACAGGCTCCCTCTCAGAGGGGCGCTAAAGAGCTGCGTCAAGGATATGAAGTTCTCCCCCCGTCAGAGATTCTCCACAGAGATAAGAGTGGACAGAGTCAGTGGTCAATGTCCAGAGACTGGGAAGTGCCACACACACGAACACACACACGGACACACACACACACACACACACACACACACTTCCACCCACACACACACACACACACTTACTCACAAAGTCTGGCAACTAAAATGCACGAGTGATCCCATTGGACAGGACATCCTAGTCCTCCACAGTGTAAAACATCCCCAAACTCTTCCTATAGTTTTCATATGGCAGAAATGTCCCTTAAGTGTAAGATGTGGTGATATCCTGTGGTGAAGTTGCATGTTGCATCCATCACCTCACCCTCACTCTTCTGAACATGTAGGAGAACCTATGGTCGACTTCAGTTGTCATTAAAACTCAAAAGATGTTTAGTATATGACCACTCTGTGCTACTGTGAAAACATGGCGGCCCCCATGGAGAGGACCTGCTCCTCGTGTAAATTTACACTAATGGGCTCATTTAAGGGTAATATGAAGTTAGGTGATTATAAATTCATCTAAACGTCAGTATGTAATTGTTTTGTAATACTTTTAAAAGTGACAAAAATGACCAAAATCTTACACACTGCACCTTTACAATAAACTTCCCCTTAACTTTCATTGTATCCAAATTGTCGATCGTTCCACTCCTGAACAGGTATCTAGTACTTTCAGAATAATTGTAATTTAGTTCTTAAATCACAAATAGAAAATACACACAATGCAAACAACATGCCAACAATATGAAATCAAAGCTGAATCATTTCCAATATGGCTAAGTGTTAAAGGCATGTCAGTGAGGTCACTCGAGGTCAAACTATGAAAGAAGAGAACAATGCAAATAATTGTGAAAAAGTAAAATAACACAATCACAATAAGCCATTTAGTACAATAAACGTTCTTTAACTGTTTATTTGCTATATGATGAAAAGATAAGGGTGATACCCACCATCATCATCATCATCATCATCATCATCATCATCATCATCATCATCATGCTACATAGGTGGATGTGCACATGGAGAAGTCCAAATGGAATTGCATGCCGGTGGTCCATGCATTTCTACAAGGACATGCATGATGGCCCAAGTGCACATGGACAGACTCATGCATAATGTATGTGCAGCAGTCAGTGCAGATCTGCCTGAAACAGGCCAAAACCAACACTAATTGTAATGGCAGACTAACCTCGAGTGCCACAAGACAACCAGGCAGTTACAACCAACTGTTGTTCTGTGTTTGTTGATAAGAGCAATGCTACAAGAAAATTATTTGGATTTAATTTTGAAACAAGTAAAATAAAATAGGGTATTATGACTAAACGTTGAGCAAGTTTCTGCCAATGCCATTTAAAAACATGTTAGGGTCACAATTAAGTTGTTTTACTCGTGCTAACTTATTGAGAACATTAGATTGTTCAATGAAAATTTTTTTTTACAGACGTTTCGGTGTGCACTTTTTTATTGTTGTTTATTTTTCCCCATATCAATTTTCAGATGAATAAAAGATCAACCAACCCTGTAATTCAACTTTTTACCATTAGGGTGAGTCATGAGCTACTCCCACTGCTTGAATTTGCTGGCCTCTCAGCCACAGAGTATACATATATATCACTATGAATGATTTTTAAAATCACTTCCTGCTTCCCTTTCGAAGTAAAAGCCTCCAGTAAGTGTTTCCCATTGACTGAATCCATTAATGTGTGATAGCAAGGATTCTATTTTTAGCACAGGACTAGAACTTTTACGGCTAATCGTCAAAATTGTGCCATGTATAGAAGTTGATAGATGTATAATTTTGTTTAGCACATAGCTGCGTGCATGAAGCCAACCGTGCTCCCACAGCCAGTCCGGTCCTTGGTTTGGAACATTCCTCTGGATCATTAAGTTGGTGGCGTGACAATAATACGTTTAATGAGGATTTGTGTTTAGATATTAGGTTCCAACCATTTGTTATGGTATAAACAAACAAGGAATAATGAGCTTATTTTGTTTGTTTGTTTGAAGGACACGCGTTCCTGCACAATACTGCCATCTGCTGTTAATAAATGGAACTACGTCAGAACTAAAAATAGTATCAAACTGTCAAGACTTTTGTATGAGCTGATTTTGATTAAGAAAAAATGAATTTAACTTGCTGCTGTTAATGTATGTAATGTCTGTACTTAAAGTCAACAATGTGGCCATTGGGCAACACACTTAAAGAAACATCATTTACCCTCAAATCTTTGGATCCAAACCTCGTCATGTAAAAGTGCATCTAACCACCCGCAGATAAAGGCAGTTCCCCTCGTAAGACTTCCTGAATAAAAGTCCAAACGTGTTCATGATGGTCCTAAATGATCCATTTGCACTCTAATGAGATTGTGTGTCGCAAGCACCCTCCATAAAAACCATCACTGGGTGGAGGAGGGAGAGAAAACCACTGGAAAGGTTAAGTCAACACTGGATCGCTCTCAGCCCCTCTTCTTCCTACTTAATACATTTCTTATGCTGACTTAATGAACCACACAAAGCCTTCCTGTTTTTTCATCAGCTGGTGGAGGTGGGGGGTGTTGGGGGGGGGGGGGGGGGGGGGGGGGGGGGGGGGGGGGGGTTTGCGAATGGTAATAAGGGCAGACAGACATAGAGGGAGGGATGAAGCAGCATCTACCTGAAGGTGTCTGATCTCATTAAAGCCAAATTGGTATATACCAATAAATCCAGGGCACTTGTGATGTGGAATTATTACACACACACACACACGCACACGCACACGCACACGCACACGCACACACACACACAATCAAACACACAGCATGCAAGAGCATTATTAGTGCTGCTAAATTATCCAAAATGGAAAGAAAAAGTAATAAATATTGTAATGAGGAAGGATAGAGCTGTGGGTGGGAGGATAACGGTGGCAGCAGTGGTCGGTTAACACCAAAACAAACACCCCCGGGGCGGGTGGATACTATAAGAGGGGGAGTCATTAGGGCTTCATCAAATGCAGAAAGTAAGGCATCGGGGTGAGCGACTCAATAAATCATAAAGAGAGAGAGAGAGAGAGAGAGAGAGAGAGAGAGAGAGAGAGCGAGAGAGAGAGAGATGTGATGACAACTTACAAATTGTGCCACTGTGCCGAGTGAGTTTAAAAGGACAATTCTGCAAGAAGAGTGTAATTACAGATGCAGCCTGGTCCAAGAGTCTGAGACCACTTCAAATGCCCCCCCCCCCCCCCCCCCCCCCCCCCCCCCCACACACACACACACACACACACACACACAAACCCTTGTCTATCCATTCTGGTTCTCTCCCCCCCTACAATTTAAACAAGCATCCCTACATGAAGGGACAGGCGGTAATTGCTGTTTCATTTGTACCCTCATCACTTTGATTGCTTGTAGTCAGATGTTTGACTCAAACAAACCCAAGGTATTTTGTGTTTGGGAGCCGCCGATCCCAGAGGCTCCTGGGGCTCCTGGGAGTGTGTGTGTGTGTGTGAGAGAGAGAGAGAGAGAGAGAGAGAGAGGGAGAGAAGAAGGCGTGTGTTGTTTGTGTGTGCTGGCTGGCAGAGTCCCCTTGAGGCTCGACTGTAAAGCTATCATCAGTGGTGGTGTCAGGGATTTGTAGCTTGTCACAGAGAGGGAGAGAGAGAGAGAGAGAGAGAGCGCTGGCACTGACTCTGGGAAGTAAATGCTTAGAAAGAAAGGCTGTAGCGTAGGTGTCTCTATGAGAGATAGAGAGATTGAATGTGTTGTCTCCCCAGGGCGAGTGTGTGTCAATGAATGTGTATGGGCAAGTATCTGCTGGGTTGATCATGTGATGCATGGATACATGTGCCTGCCACCCTTCTATCTCGCGGGCCCCCGGCGGTCGGACTGTGTGTACACGCCCACAACACGTGGGCGTGTCCTTGCGGCAGCGGTGGCATTGTGTGTGTGTGTGTGTGTGTGTGTGTGTGTGTGCGCGCAGCTCAAATATGTATTTTCCACTCGCCCACAATAAGGGTTAGACTGCCTTCGGCTATTCCGCCCTGTGTTTGTATATGTGTGGTCCTCGCCAAGATGGATGCCAACCTAACTTTCCCCTTAAAGGTGCAGTATGTAAGATTTAGGTCATATTTGTCTCTTCTAAAATTATTACAAAACAGTTGCATACTGAGTTTATAATCAGGTAAACGTTTTTTTGTTTTGTTTTTCCCATTACCCTTGAATGAGCCCATTAATGTATATTCACATGGGGAGGCGGGTCCTCTCCATGGAGGCCGCCATGTTTTTACAGTAGGAAAAGTGGACGTACTAAACATCTTTTGACTTTTAATTACAACTGAAGTCTACCATAGGTTCTCCTGCATGTTCAGAAGGATGAGGCTGAGGTGATGGATACAACATGCAACATCACCTCTAGATGTCACCAAATCTTAAACACTGCACTTTTAGGGCGAAAAAAAAAAATAGAAGTTCCTCTGCAATGACGAATGGAATCTTCATTTTCTCATTGACAACCATGTATTTCTGAAATCACATATTGGCAGTTGACCAGGTTTCGAGGGCCCCGGGAGGTCATGAAATTGACTTGACACGTAAATGATCATGTCAGCGTTCGAATGGAGGAAGAGAGAGAGGAAGAAGGGGGTGGGGCGGGGTGGGGGGGGGCTGGTGGAGGGGGGTTGAAAATTGCAGTTTCATGGTTTCCATCTGACTGCAGCTGCAGCAGTGTCGTGGCCCATCTCTGGCTGCGACCCGCAGAGGCAGACAGACAGTTCCTATTACCATCAGTCCAATTACCGGGCCACGGCACAGCCACCGCTGTCAGCACCAGACAGGTCACTGTATGAGTCGGCATCGTTCTCTTCTCTCATGTGCCGCCATATATTCGAGTGCGTGCTCCTCGGCCCAACTTTGAACTAGAAAACAAAAATCATTATCGGCGTTTAACCAATTGTTTAATGTAGGGTCAAGAGTTGAGCGGAGTGCTGCATCATCAAAGGATGCATGGCTTGTTCTATCATGCTCATTTACCAGAAACATGGTAGGATTAGAGAATAAAGCATTATGACACAACATAATACAGAAAGATTACTTTTATGTTTGATGCGTCGTCATGGAAATCCCACCACACTCAAGCCACACAACTGGTGTATATAATGAAATGTTTAATGTAGGGTCAAGAGTTGTGCTAAGTGCTGAATCTTCAAAGGAGCAAATGTAAGTCATGGCCTGTTCTATCATACCCATGCACCAGAAACATGTTAGAATTAGAGAATAAAGCATTATGATATAACGTAGTACAGAAAAGGCCATATTGCCTTTGATGTTTTATGCGTCGTCATGGAAATCTCATCACACTCCACTGTATACAGCCAGGGAACTCAGCATGTCTGACGAGTTCTGTAATGTTGCACCACACTGGTATCAACATTTAACAAAATATTTGATGTATGGGTCAAGAGTTGAGCAAGTGCTGAGTCATCAAAGGGGTAATACGAGTCATGGCCTGTTCTATCATGCCCACACACCAGAAACATTTTAAAATAAGAGAATAAGATGTCACGACACAACATAATTCGGAAAAGGCAACATTGCCTTTGAAGTTCTGTGCGTCGTCATGGAGATCCCACCACACTCCGCTGTGGGGAATGTGTTGAGAAGTGGGTGTAAATATTGAAAGTCTCTCCATTACAGAAGAACGTACTCGGGGTTCAGCGTGTCTGCTGAGCCGATTCTGTGGCGTTGCACCACACTGAGAAAGAAAATGGCTCCGCCCCATCTGGTCGCAGTTCAGTGTGGTTTACTGGTGCCAACACAAATAGCAGAGCTTGATGTTTGTTTGCATAAATTGTTTTGAAAGGCCTCACCAAGAGTTTTTGGGGGGTGGATTAGCCCCTCATTGAGCTGACAGTTAGATTTGGTCTTCTTTAAAAAAAAAAAAAAAAAGATTGTTTTGGATTTTTCTTCCTTGGTTCCTGGCAGCCAGTTTGGGACTGTGAACCTTTCAGTGGCTTGTGCGTGAGCACGCTCTCTCTTTTCTCCCGTAGCATAGCCGTGTCCATTTTGATAACGTCAACGTAGCGTTTAACACATGCTAAAAGTTCACTTTGGAGTTCAGAGGCCCGGTGCAATGAAGGGAAAATGTCTCTTTTCCTAAAGTCCTCACATATCCACTTTGATTTTCTCCCATAGGTCACGGCAACACTACGGGGAAGGGAAAAGTTATGTAGCAAGGTGAATTAGGCTTGAGTTACACACTCAATGGAAACGTATCTTCCCTTTACTACTTTATTGTTTTGATTGCACGCCATGGTCCTAGGGGATAGGGGTGGGGTGGGGGAGGGGCATGGCGACCAATTGGTAGCCATCATCACTTAACTCTGGCTCTGCTCCTTCTGTTCTGCATTACACCATGTACTGAAAAGTCTGAATGCAGCTATACAGTCTGATTGTTTCTGGTATATTAATTCATTTCCTTTGAATAGAGATAAACTGTATGTGATATTTTATACAAGGGCGGCAGTGGTTCAGTGGTTAGAGGTCACCCCTGAAAGCAAAGGTCACTGGTCTGAAACCAGCTACTATATATAGAGCCATGCTGCAGTATCACTACCCATGACTCTAATATACCCCTCATAGCCCAGGGTTTAGTGGTAGAAATGGCCAACAATCTGAACTGAATAAAATATGATGTATTAAAAATAAAATAGAATAAGATAAAATATAATGTATTAAGAATGAAATAAAATAACATGAAATGAAATTCAAATGTTATATACTACGCCGTACTTAATTGTTTTGATTGCATGCCACAGTCCTGGGGGTGGGGGCGGGGGCATGACATGGCGACCAATTGGTCGTCATCATCACTTAACTCTGACTCTGCTACAGGTAAAGGAAAATTCGCCCGATTGGTTTCATGTCCAGCTAAGTGTCCCCGCTTAGCTTAGCGCTAACTGATGCCAGACAGCTCTTTGGGTTAGGAAGTTGCACAGATACCCAGGCCCCCTTTCTCTCCACTGATAGGATGAAAATTGTGATTCCACCAATGACAGTTCAATCGCTCTGGCCCCTCTGTTCTTCATTTGCTTGCTCGGCCAGTGGAGGTCCCTCCATGGTCGACTCCCAACTGATTCCAGATGCTATTTTTATTTTTTTCCAGCACCAGCATGCTCCTCTACAGCCGTATAGTGTCCGACTGCACAGCTAATAATGGTATTTTGCATCGTCCTGGGACAAATATTTATATTTTGCATCACGTTCACAAGTTTGATAGCAACGTGAGACCAATTATCTATATAAGAAAATAAAAAATAATGAATCTCAAGGTGAAGAAGTGAAGTGAAGAAGTTATCCAATCCCATCTCTTCATAGCAAACAGCTCCGATTTAGACAAATAAACCCCCGGCACAATGTTTTGCTTTTTGCTTTCTTTAAAAATGTCTGGCTCATCACTTGTATTTCCACTCCAGGCCTGGGAAAAAAATTATTTTTGCTTTTTTTTTTTCCATCAGTCCATCCAACTTAAAAGCAGATGTTACACGGTTGCCAACATCAAAAGGTCCTGCTAACTGTAGAGAAGGTGAAATCATATACCTCTGATTAGCCCCTAATGTAAACGAGCTTACAGAACATGGTTGCCAGGTGAACCCTGACCTTGGCCTCATGGCCAATACATCATCAGATTACAGGGGGCGGAAAAAAAAAGTTTGTTTCAACTTTGCCTTGTTAAGGCTAATTTCTGATTTGCAGATTGTCAAGCTTACTTTGGAGAGCTCCACGTGGAGTAACACGGACGCCTCAAAATAAGTAGAGGCCCGGTGTCCTTGAAATACAACTTGGCCCCCGCTCAGATCCTCTTTCCTTGCTTGCTTCAAGATGTTTTCCATTTTATGGTCTTCTATTTATCTCCAGGGTATTTATCTTAAAGGAAGATAAGGGGGTAAAATATGAGGAGAAAGATGGTGGATGGTGGATGGTGGATGAGGGGTGGTGATAGCGTTCCCTTAAATATCTGCTGAATGAGGCTCCTTCAACAAGTGTGGTGTTGACATTGCTGGTGGGAAAACAACTCGACACAGGCGGCGTCTGAGGGCGCTGTGAAACACATCTGTAGTTATATGAGACTTAAATTCCAAGCAGTGTCACCCCCAAGGTGTTGAGAGTAAATATACGGTTGTTACCTTTAGGCTAAACAGGAGGGGAAAGAAACACAGAGAGTGAAGAGCACATCACATCAGTGTTTTGCTTGGGAGCAATAAAACAAAGAACAAGTAATAACAGATGAAACTCAGGTTATATAAACTAAACAGCCAATGACATCCATACAAGGACATGTTAGCGTTATGAGTGGTCATCAAGACAAAAAAGTTGCGGAAAGAAATGCTACCAATAAATAATAGTGGAGACCATGGAGGTATTAATAGAAAATGATACAGAGCAGCAGATTTTCCCAATGGCCACTTGCGGTACTGCAACAATAAACCCCCAAAGCATTTTTCCCATAGACCACATTAAGATGTCTGAATAACTCTTTGCAAGACATCTGGTGACATACTCAACTATTGGTCTTTCTATTTCATGTTTTTAATATATGATGCTTTTATTTTGGTAAAAATGTCCTAACGGTTAGAAAAGCCCAGAATAGTCTCCCTCTCCTGGGTGAGAGCGCTCAAGCACGCTGATGTTCCATGGGCCACAATGACGGCTGCTCATTCTCGTTGCCCCAATGCATTATGGGAGTGACACTAGTGAGCATGCTCTATGGGCTGCATGACTCGGAACTAAACCAGGAAATCAGGAGCTTAATTGCAACTTCCATAGACCTGAATGGGGTCACTTGACTAACATGGTATAATATTGCATGTTAACTATTTTAAACATGATGAAAGACTCTGACTGGAACAGTCACTGTAACCACATAAGCTAATATATCAATTACAGGCCATGCAAGTTGCTTGGTAGCATTATTTTCTTTTTAGGGCATAAACCAAAATAAGTCCTCATGTAATTGGTTCAATCTTGGCCAAGAACCTTGTGATTTTGGATTTCCAGGTCACTAAATGGAATCCTGTGCAGCCACAGGTTCAGAGAGCAGCCATTACTCTTGACACTCCAACATGTCCCCTTCTCTGTTTCATCGGATCAAAGCCTGAGCTGTTAGTTTGTTTCAAACTGCTGTTACTGTTGTCATCATTAACTTTGTCTTCGTCTTGTGTGTGTGTTGTATAGTGCAGACTCTGTGGCTGTAGTATATGTGCTTGACCTCTGGCCGTCACAGAGTAGCTGCAGTGGAGTGCGATGCCACTGTGCAGTCCCCTAATCTCCTCACTTAGCCCTGGCTTTGGGTCCCGCTCCGCTCGGCTTCTCCTGAAGCTGCCTCATCACAGACTGTTGGAAAGCTCACAGATCAGAGCTCAAAGCTCAGCTGCCTTCACACTCTCTTCTCTTCCTTTCTCCCTCTTCCTCTCCTTCATTGTCCGTTTTTTCCCCCGGTCTCTCTTCTCTGTTCTGCTCCTCTGGCCTGTAGCTTCCACCTGACCTGTGGTGTCTTGATCTCAGGATGGCGAGCGCTGCAGCATTTCCCTACAATGCTTTCCACACCAGGTTCTGACTTAGGTCCATGTCCCTGTTTCTCCGTATCATCTCTGGGGTCTCATTCATTCAGGGGCTGCATCTGGGGGCCGATTGCGTGACAGCAACATTCCTTGGATGTCCCAATTCGAAGGGTCCAAGTGCTTTGAACTTTAAATAGTACACATAATCTATTGGTACCAGCACTTGAACTGGCACTGGACCCGCATTTGTTGGGAAACCACAAATACATCAGGTGAGAGTGATTACTGAAATGCTCTGTATCGGTTTGGCCTTCATGGTCTATGCAACCCCAGAAGGAACCAGTTGTTGTGGGCCCCACAGACCGGGTCCCATACCAGATTCAGTCCTTGAATTGAGACACAATTACACAAGTGTAATTTCCAACATGTCCTTTGACCATAGACTGTGTATAAAGATGGACGTAGCGTCCGTGACGTCACCCAGATAGCTTTCTGCAGAGTGCTTATGAGGTTCGTATAGCGCCGATGAGTAACTCCTCCCACTTCATCCAAAATTCAGCAAAGAGGCGGAGCATGGGTAGAGCTGGGGGGGGTCCATGGTGATGTCGCAGCATCCACAGAATATGATGATTCAGCCCAGGTGTCGCTCAAGGGGCCATGCCCTTAATTAGGCACAATTTCAAACAGTGATAAAACATACATTTGCATGATAGAAAACCGGACAGTCCAAGCACTCATTAGTGTTATGGACATTTACTCATTGACATTTACACAGTAGCCCTAACCCATTTATACAGAGGCATGAAGCTCATTCTTTCTTCTGTCTTAGCCTATCTAATAATATTTGATTGACATAAGGAATATTCAATCACAAAAGAACCTCTTCCAAGAAACTTCTTCAAATAAAAACAGAATAATTCATTCCGTTTATATCATATATCCTACATCCACATACCTCACATACATAATTAAACTGCTCTCATTTTCAAGTGGGTCTAAAGGGGAATCTTGTATCAGCATTATTATATATATTTTTCATTTTCTCTCCAACCATGAAAAGTACATTTTTCTCTTTGACATGTGAAATACATGTGGATTTGAGTGCGATATTGCAGGTATTGTCTCTGAGGTAGCTGCAGTAGTGAGAGGTCATCAGGGACAGCGGTGCAGCGGCCGAGCACTGAGGACTGGAGCCTTGTAGCCCCCAGTCCTCCCTCAGGGTGAAGGGGTCTTTGCCAGCGGCTTATCGCTTTACACACATTGTCATTTCCTACACTCTTTCCCGTATACTCATCCTCCTACATCTTCCTTCCAACCTGATACAATCCCCCCCCCCTCCCCCACACCACTGCAGCACCTCCTCAAACTGTTGGCACCCTGGTTCCGAGGGTGTCCCCTCAGGAAGGAAAGGTCCGTGTTCCGAACACACACCGATAGCAGGGACCCTGATAAGGTAAATGCTGACATGAAGCAGATGTCCCCCTATGCCCCCCCCCCCCCCCCCCCCCCACACACACACACATTTTTTTTTTCATTCTTTGAGAACGGGGACACTCGTACAACACAAATACTCAGGGGTCAATACTTGGTGTCAGCAGAAGGTCTTTGCTACCACCCACTGAGTAGGTGTGACTTGATATCTCAGACTTTATGAACTGCAGGGAGTTGTTATGAAAATATGTGAGCATTGGTGTGATGTATATTGTTCTATAGATAAATACTGAAGACATAACATTCAAATGTAATGACAGGAATTATAAAAGATTATATTTATAATAGAATAGGAATAGGACAAGTACAGAATAACATAACATTGTGCTCGCTATAATGTCCTAATGTTTTGCATTAGACCATGTGCTGAAAAGTCTGAATGCAACAATAACATATTTCCTTTTTCTTTGATTGTGTCTAGAATGTTAATTATTGTCCTTTGAATATACATTATATATATATATATATATATATATATATATATTATACAGCGGCACTAGTGGTTTGAGTGGTCACCTCTGAAAGCAAAGGTCACTCATCTGGAACAAGCTTTAAAGCCATGCAACAGTATCACTGGCCATGACACTGATACCCCTCTTAGCCCATAGTAAAATAAAGCAAAATAATAATAAAAGTAAATTAAATACAATAAAATAAAATAAAAATAAAATAAGATGAAATAGAAATTAACAGAGAGGAAAGCATAAATAACAAAGTGTTTTCCTGCTTACATTCTACCTCCAAAGTCTATTGGTACCATTGCAACAGCATTTTAAAATCATATATGCAGACACCAATTCTGTCTAACACATCTGTTTTACTGATCGGTGAGAACCCGGGTTTCACGGGAGAGACTTGCTGCCATTCATGAATAATGTGGACTCGGAAAAACACGGTAGCTGTGACATTTAAAGTCACATGTTGTGTTGGTATGATACTCAGGAAATTATGTAATGTATGTCCCCACAGTTATCTCACATATAGAGTGGTCAGCCTCCAGGGGGAGAGAGGTGGAGCTGAGCGTGCACGCCGACCTCACATCCCTGTGACCTCATTATTATTCAGAACCAGCGGTGAGAAGACGAGCGTTGCCGTGTTCCCAGTACCGCTCACCCCCCAGCGCCTGTGGATGATGTGCATGAATGGGTGTGTGTGTGTGTGTGTGTGTGTGTGGGGTGGGGAGGCAGGCAGGCAGGCAGGCAGGCAGGCAGTCGCTTCCCCTGAAGTCCACCCCCACCACACACACACAGACACAGCCTTGCATGCACTCACTTCCTCCTGGGAGATAGGAGGCCTCTGCTTTCTGTCAGGGTGTCCTCGGCAGCAGACCCCTGGGGCCCCTCGCTCGGTGGGAACCTGGTCCTCTCACTCGGCAGACGCCCCCCTCCCTGCAGATGAGAGGGAAAACAAGACCTGAGGAAAAGCTCATCCTCCACTGCATTTTTCTCTGCTATCTCTCCCCCGTCCTCTTCTCTCTCTCTCTCTCTCTCTCTCTCTCTCTCTCTCTCTCTCTCTCTCTCTCTCTCTCTCTCTCTCTCTCTCTCTCTCTCTCTCTCTCTCTCTCCTTCTTCTTCGGTCGATGGCGTTAATTGGCTCACTCAGTCACTGGTACATTGATTGCGGTCACTAATAAAAGGGGTATTGATTGGCACTTTGTTTAACACTGGCCCACGCGGTGAGAGCTGCCCTCTAATACCATTCCGACAGCAACCTTTTCCTGTTTGCCAGTCTCTTAATGTCATAAATTATGTCAGTCGATTAAGGAGTTTCTTGTCCTGTTAGTGTAAGGACATTCAGAGATTATGGCACCTGGAGAGGGGGTGTGAGGTCCTGAGGAACAATCCTGCATACTGAGTGTGCGCGTGTGTGTCATCACGTGTCCCCGAGGTCACTTTAAACTCTGTCTCCCAAAAAGTGGTTTTGATTGTTTTTCATCTCTCTTGCTGAGGGTTAAGGGGACAGTGCATATAAATCGTGTGACATAGCTTCTTGGCAAGTAAATAGAGAATAAGAATACGAACATAAAGCAACAGATGCATTGTTGTGGTGACATCACGGTATCTTAAAGCCAAGATGAGCCCAATATGGAAGTGTACAAACTTGCAGTTCACTGGGTGGGCACTTGAGGCTGGCTCCCAGAGCGAGGACATCCCCACAGGCTCCCATGTTAAAATGGTCAACTTTAAAGGTCAATTAAACATTAGTTTGAAATTGTGCATAATTTAGGGGCGCGGCCTCTTGAGTGCCACCTGGCACTTTCTGTGGATGCTGCGACAGCACCGTGAGCCCAACCCCAGCTCTACCTGTGCTCCACCTCTTTGCCCACTTTTGGATGAACCAGGAAGTAAGAGGAATTAGGCATCGGCAAGATGGCTAATGAGTGAACGAGTGAGCCTCATAAGCACTCCGCAAAAAACTATGGATGACTTCATGGATGCTTCACAATATCTCACCATGATATTTCTAGCAACAGGAAACACAACATCCTGAACCCCGTATCCACTTTTCTGCTGCAGTTAGCCACATGCTATTCCTCACTGAACGCTCCCTCAAGCCTCAGCGAGTCGAAGGCAGGTCTCCTGAGTGAGCCGATGAAACCTGGAAATGGGGTGTAAGTACCTCCGCCAGAGATTTAATTATCGCCATTAAATATTCAATGATCAATGGAATTTGTTTTAGCCGATCGATAGGTGGCCGGGCCCTGAGAAGGACACTGTGCATAAGTTGGCTATTTGCATTTCAAAGCAGCTGGTGTCACGTGGCCCCCATTGGAAATCCATACCATTTTGTTAGGGCTGTATTTCATATTTAGCTGCTCTATCCCCTTATCACTGACTGCTATTGATCCACTCCACTTTATTTACTGCCTGCAAACTGCCTCAGGTTTAAAATGTCAAAATGTTTTTTTTTAGGGAATCCGACACACCTCCATCTGCCTTCCTCATCCCATATCCACCTCTTTATTTCTCTCTGTCTCTCTAATTCCCTCGTCCCCCTCTCTCCCCCTCTCTCCCTCCCTCTCCTTCCCTCTCAGTAGAAATTAAACTCTGTCATCTTCCCACCCGCTGCACAGATCTCTGCTCACCCGGGTGTGAATCTGCACATTATTCAAATAAATATCTGCCGAGTGTCGGGGGAATACTTGGAGCCACTTCAAAGACACCCACCTGCCCCCCCGCCACCACCCCTCCACCTCCACCCCACGACACTTCAATGTCGCTTGTTTCTGCCTGAGTCCCATTTTGTTTACCTGAACCGGCTCTAATGGCTTGTTTTCGTCACCGTGTGTAACCTATGGCACGTTCAAGAGCGACATTTAGCCAAGTTCAAATGTGCGTGTGTTCGATTCTCACCCCGGCTTTGATTCGAATGTAATGTCGTTCAGCTTTGGCCGTTCTTTCATTCCTCTTTCTAGCTTTGTGCCCTCCTGCTTATCACCCCACTGTTTTCCTCCTCCTCCTCCTCCTCCTCCTCCTCCTCCTCCCTCCTCTGCCGACTGCTCTGCCATATTCCCAAGTTTCATGTTGTTCAAACATCCCCAGTAGGCAGTTATGGGTTACAGTGAGCATCAGCTCAAAACACAAGGGATGGGAGGCCATGGAAAAAACAACACAGGGATGCTCAGATGAAAAGTGCATTTAATCATTGCGTCTCAGTGTTGCAGTATTACCATGATACTGTATGCACTGTGCACTGTGCATGCACGGAGGGGCTCGAGGCAAGGTGTAATGTGGATGCGCATGAGTGTGAAGACTGAAAATGGGCCATGAAAAAAATGTAGGTTACCTTAAGTTGACAAGCAAGTGTTGTTTTCATGGGGCAAACCTTGCAGTTCACAGAGCCGACTTGACTTCACTTGAGGCTGGCTCCAAAAGTACTCCCATGTTAAAATGGTCAACTTTGGAGGTGAACGAAACATGTCTAAATCGAGGTTTATCAAGGTTTGAAATAATGCATAATTGAGGGCGTGGCCTTTTGAGTGACACTCAGTCCAACCTGGCACGTTCTGTGGACTCTGCGACAGCACCATGAGCCCGCCCCTTTGACCGTTTTTGGATAAACCAGGAAGTAGGAGGAGTTAGGTATCAGCGCATCACAACATCATGGATGCTACGTCCATCTTTATATTCAATCTTTGTTTGTTATGTTTTTTAATGTTTTGTAATTGAATCAGTGACACGGCAATGAGTATAACATGGACTACATTGTACATGTGTTGCAACCTGTATGTGTGACAAGTAAGACATTGATGAGGGTCATGTCACCTGCATGGCCCCCCCACCCAGCAACATATGAGCCCCTAGAATAGAGACTATCGAGATCCATCCATTATACAAATGTCCAGAAATAGATGGATGACGGTGCTGTGTGCTCTCTGTGTACATTAGCATCATCCCTTCATCTATCTATCAGCTGTCCGGCGCAGCCACGGGGACCCGGAGGTCAGGGAGTTAACCTTCAGAGGCCTGAGGGCAGCATGGAGCATCATCAGTGCCATCAGGATACATGGCCTCAGAGCCTCTGCACAGCTGGGCAGGGGAGGGGATGTCTGGATGGCCCAAATGGGGGTGTATGTGTGGATGTGTTTGCACATCTGTAGTAGGTGCCTGGGTGCATCTGTCTCAGCGGTGTGAATGTGAGGGGTCATGAAAGATGGTTTGGAGGTTACACACAGTAACTTCAAATGCTGGTTAGGATTAGATGTGTGACTCTGATGAAAACTTCTGCCATTGGGAGGCTGTTCATAGGATCCTTGATATCTTGAGGCATACCTTTCTAAAGATGTTATTACCTTAATAAATTTAGTAATATATTTATAAAATACAGAACAATAAGCAGCTAAAAGTATTTTAGCGAACTTGTCAAATGTGTGGTGTAAACATTGTCACACACAGTAGCCAGAGGTGTGTTTGAAACCTCTCACTGTTCACCAGAGCACTTTGAAGTAGGTTAACGTCTCTCTAGGGACATTTTAATGCCTTATATATTCCACACATTGTTTCCCACTGTATTATATGAAAATAACTACATTTTTATACATGTAGACCCAATATATCACTATTCATTTGTATCACTTTTAGTCAGTGTATTTAAAACATATTTATATTAGAGATGTGTGTTCATGTGTATTGGATTATTACAGCTTTCAATATATTTTAAAATAGATGTAATAATATATTACATGATAAATTCCTGTCTAGATGTTTTATATATGTGACACTGGAGATGTGTACGATGTGCCCTCTTTATATTCTTATATAGATATATATGATATATATATAAGATATATTGAGATAGATAAATTGGCATGTATTGTCAAATATACAATGCCCTTTTCAATATATCTAAATGTGGTCTTTTTTATATTTTACATTATACTTTTCTTAATATTACTAATGGTTTGCTTTAGAGTTTTCGTGTTGTTGTGGAGGTATATGATGAGAGCTGTAGCAAAGTAGCTTATTTATACGTGTAAACATGCTCATTCAGTGTCCTTTATTGACAAAAGTAAACATACGTTAAAAATACATCTATCCATCCATCCGTCTACTGTTATTTTCTTTTCTGAAGCCATTTTCTGTGAATTCATCCACTTATTTAAAATTCCATGATCTAGATTCACTGAGCTTCTCTAACATGCACATCTCCAGTGTGATTATACATGGTGAAACACATCACTCATGACTGGGCCAGGACACTTCAGCTTGTATGTTTAAATTGCTCCCAGCAGTATCCTTAATCGGGGTGGAAATCAATACGGCTTTTACTGTCACACTGGAGTAGGCTGGGACCGCGTATTGATGTTCAGATGTCATTTCAGGGGGATTTGATGTTTCTGTCTTCTCCTCGGTGAGCGGATGCCTCCGTAGATCAGTGTAGATGGTGTGTGCTCGCTTTCTCTGGGGTTTTCACAAGCAGCTACTCGAAGTGAAGCTGTGGAAATTGTGCAGTGATGAAAATATGGAAGGAAAGATGTCAAGGAATTTTTTTTAATCGATTATTTAATTCAAAAGCTAATTCCCCTAATAGGATTATCATCTTAATCTTCAACCAAAACCTCATCATAATCTCATCGAGCTATCTTTATAAATGGCTGTGTTTCAAAACACTTTAAAAGCATTAAACATTGCTTTACTCTCTTGTCAAGCAGACGTTTTGAACTCAGTGTTGGATGGAGATGATGGGGTTATAAATGCACAGAGAACAACATTGTGGAGGAGAATATGAGGATATTGATCACAGAGAGTCGTGAGTCATGCTCATACCACTATAAAATGGATGGAGTTGAGGTCATGGAGGGTAAGGGATAAATATCATAGCAAGGGATGATGCAGACTAAATACATTTTTAGAAAGTTTGAATTGATCTATTTTTGAAAGGTGAAAATGGAAAAACCTGCAGTTCACAGAGTGACCACTTGAGGCTGGGTCCAAAAGCGAATCATTCCTTTCCCAATTTGCTTCTTTTTATTCTAACAAGGTTTGGAATTGTGCATGATTAAGGGTGTGGCCTCTTGAATGACACCTGGGCTGGTATGTGGGTGCAGCACCAAAGGCCCACCCCAGCTCTACCTGTGCTCTGCCTCATTGCCCATTGTCGGTTGAACCAGGAAGTGGGAGAACCAAGGCATCGGCCAGTGAGCCTCAGTAGCACTCTGCAGAAACCTTAACATACACTCTATGCTTCCTTCCGTATTTCTGGACTTATCTCTCTGCTGACTGTCAGTCATCCATCCCTCTGTGTCCCCGGTCCCACTGCTTCTCTCTGAGGAGACCTGCCTCCTCCCCAGCTGCCCGTGAGCCCACGAGTCACATTTCAGGCCTGGCTGCTACTTAAAGGCCCATAATCTGCTTGGCAAATGGCTACAGTGCGGCGGCCTGAGCGGAAGCAAATTATTCGCTTTAAGGACTCCTGCTGCTGTGGGACCCGAGGCTAGTGCCTGGTGCCGTTAACGCTAACGCTCGCGCAGTGCACACGCCGTCATTATTTATTTAGCCCGTTAAGTGTTTAAAGTGGAGGGGGTCCGCCGGGACGGAGCGCGGTTGATGAAATTATTCCTCGTATAAGGCTGTGCCATATCATACCATTCACGATAATGCGCGAGTACATTTTCACAAGTGTCCGTTTATGATTGTCGGTACATGCTGTCCATGATTTCCCGTGACTGTTTATGAAGATGGACATAGCATCCTTGACCTACAGGTTTCTGCAGAGTGCTTATGAGGCTCTTAAAGGGCAGTTCTCTCGTAGCTATCTTACCGATGCCTAGCACCTCCTACTTCCTGGTTCATCCAAAGAGGCGGAGCACAGGTAGAGCTGGGGTGGGCCTATGGTGCTGTCACAGCGACCACTGAAACTGCCACTCGACCCAGGTGTTACCCAAGAGGCCACGCCCCGTAATTGTGCACAATTTTTAAATGAATAAAAATATGAGTTAGAAAATAAGTCACCGCCCCCATACAGTTGTCATGGGAAGACATCTGACAGATGATTGAGATCAAAACTGTATCAGGCCATTTTAACATGGGAGTCCATTATGATTGACTACATTTTGGAGCCAGCCTCAAGTGGCCACCCTGTGAACTGCGAGGTTTATCCACTGATAATAGATATTTTGAATGATGGCCACCATTTTGTTCTGCTTGGCTACACATGTACCTGATGAGATTTTAGTTAGTAAGTACGTAAGTAAACATAAAAATTCCACATTAGGAAAAAAGTTGAAATAGATCCCGCCTCCTCCTCTTTCCTCTGCACATTTCTGTGTTGCACACGGTTTCTATGTGTTCGCGGTGGCATCTGACACACACACACACTGCCTCTCTAATTAACCTCAGTTGTTCAGCATGCCCCGGCTGAAGATACACGCCGATGCCTGCCACCATTTACAATGCTATCTGATTCACCTGAGTGTGTGTGCGAGCGAGAGCTCACTGCTCTTTCTATTTCTCAGTGTCCAGGTGCATCTGTTTGATCACTGTAATAGACACGGGGAATGTCATATTTGTTTTTGCTCTATGTGTGTGTGGAATAAGGAGACCTGGCATAAATAAGTAATCGCTGGATGTTGTCCCTCCCATAACATGTTGGGCCAGCAGCACTTGCCCCCAGTAATGACACCATTACAGGAGCGAAGTATGGCCAGCAGTGGAGAGTTTACCTCTGGGAATCCAATCTCTTCCTCACCTCGTGGTCGTACGGGCTCAGAGCTCGAACTCGCCATGTTTCATCCTTCGTCCATCAGAATTACATAGAGCAGGACATTGTGGTCATCAGGTATGACCCACGGGTCCGAGGCATTGACATTTTTGGAGGATTCTTGATAGCAAAGTTCTATTAAAAAAGACAACATACTACTGTTAGTTTGATGATATCGGCTATGCTTATGGAAGAGTCGACAGAGAGAGGGAGAAAGAGAGAGTTGGGGGGGGGGGGGGGGGGGGGGGGGGGGGGGGGGGGGGGCGCTGAACAGATTGAATGGCTAATGAAATGGGTACCTCCAGGCCTGAATAAATTCTCTGGTCTGGCGATCCCCCAGGATGCTGGCCTCCCAGGGAGATTAATGACCACTGGGCCATGGTATAATGAAGTAGTTTGCCTTGGCAATGTGCTTGTGAATTCATCACAGTGTCCACAAGTGGGCCGGTTGGAGCACAACATCTCTATAAACCCCCCCCACCCGTCCCCTCTCACTACTCTTCCTCCCTTCTTCCTCCTCCTGCTGCCCGTGATTTATGGTGCCGCCACCCTCAAATGGTTTTTTTTCTCCCCCTCTCTGCAGACCCCGCCCCGGCTGACCATCGCCGTCCCTCCCGCCGAAATCCAGGTCACTGCACTGATGGGGAAAAAATGGGAGGCTAATCAGATAATGGGAGGTGAAAATGGGAAAGGGTGAGTCGGAATCTTCAATCTCTCCGCTCCTGCTCTGCCCGCCTCTCTCCCTGTGCATCCGTCTTACTTACATTGTCCAGTGAAATGTTTCCCATACCTGTATCTACAGGTTTATTATAAGCATTGTATCATTAACAGTCTAATCCAGATCAGCCAATTCCCATTGATAACACCACACAGTGATCCACGCATTCAAACGTAACACAAGCAGAAGAGCATTGTTAATACAAGCTGAGCACCTCCTGTGAGTCGCTGCCTCCGAACTGCATTCCCACCAAAACACCAGGCATTAGTTACAGGCCCGTGCCCCCTGTTGCTGAGACACCGGCAGCCTGTTAATGGCTGAGCACTGATGAGCCCCAGCGTCGGGCTCATAAAGCCCGTCGACTCGATAACCAGAGCTCCATATGGAATAGTGGTGAGGAAATGAAAGGAGAACAATAAAGCATATTGAAGGATATTTAGATTAAAATGCATTTAATTGGCGTCCGCTCCGCATCCACCCCGCCCCCCCCCTTGCTAAAGCTACATGATGCTGCTGTCACGTCGATTGTAGCCTAACCTGCTAAAGATTATTATTAATGAGCGCAATAAATCCAAATCGCATAATGGGAAGTTATGAGAAAAGGAACGTCGAAGTTTAGCCTAATGAGTATTTAGTTTGTTTACCAAGAGCAGCCGTCACCCTGCGCTGTGTGTACTCGGTAATTGTCAAAGGCTTTACATCCCCATTCTTTCTCAAGATGGCTTATCTTAATCTACAGTGTCTTATTTTTCATGGAGAGGGATGGATGAGTCGGGTAATTGTACAGTTGACATCGGCTTAGACAACATCATCCCCTTAGTCCCCAGCTAATCCGACAGAGTGATAACAATAATGGGAAAAAAAAGAATGGAGATATTTTTTCCCCCCCTTACAAAAGAAGATACGGAGTTTAATTTGTAATTAGCTGCAGAGGTCAAAGACTTGAGCCGCCATGTGAAGGTTATCCTCCTTTATTTTTTCCCTTTTTTTTCTCCTCTTTTTCTTTTTCCCTTTCCGCTCTCAGGAGTCATGCTCGGAATCAGATTATGACCTTGTTGTGGAAAAGTCAAGTGTTAAAGTGCGTGTGTGTTTTAGAGAATACAGTTTTGCCTCTCGATTGCTCGACAGTTTGAAAGGCCTGCATTTGTGTGTGTGTGTGTGTGTGTGTGTGTGTGTGTGTGTGTGTGAGCCCATGTTTGCCGACGATCGGAAGTGTAATTTATTTTAGGCGGGGGTTGCGACCCCCGGACCCCCATCCACTCCTCCCTGTCCCATCTGCCCTGCATCAGACAGCTCTGTGTGGGCCCTCGGGGACCTTGAAGGAACAGGGGGTTTCTCCTTTTCCCTCTCTGTGTTTGTGTTGCCCCGTGTGCACAGAGTAAGACCTTTTTTTTGGCGTGTTCATGTGTGTGTTAACGCGAATGCATATGCGTGTCCGTGCCGGTATTGATCCCCCCCCCCCTCCTTTCCCATAATGAAGTGGAACTGCATCTCCATTACGAGCCGCTCCGCTATTGGCTGGAGGTAATATGAAATTAGCCAGCGTGCCGTGAGCCTGTCAGTATTGATTTCACTACCCAGATTACTTGTTACAAAAGAATAGAGCTGTCTGTGGCATAATTGAACAAGTTAACTCCTTGTCTCATAAAATGTAGGCCTGTATTGATTGCCGGGGGTGGGGGTGGGTGAGTGGGGTTATAAAAAAGTGGGGGTGGGTGGGGTGGGGGGGGGGGGGGGGGGGGGCGGGGGGGGGGGGGGGGGGGGGGGGGGGGGGGGGGGGGGTCAGTGTTATGTAGAGAGAAAGTAAGTTGCATGGGTGTGAAGAGGTGCTGATGTTTTCTTTTCTTTGCCACCAGTGTCACCCTGACACGAGGCGTTTCTTGCTGACTCGCCGCATCGCGAGCAGCAAATGACTTGTGTTCCATCCGCTCGGTGTTACACGCATTTCCTGATTTACCCCCCCCCCTGATTTTCCCCCCCCCCCCCCCCTCTCTGTCATTTTTCATTCCATTTGCCTGGAGATTCGCCTCGGCCCCCCGCTTTCAATTTATTACCATATGTAAAAGGTGTCGGAGCTTGACATTGTCAGAGCAGATTTACTTTGGTTTATCTGGAGTGACCTGTTTGTAAGTAGAGCAGCCATTGCATTGCCGGAGTTGTGATGAGGAATGATGATGATGGCTGCAGAAGCCTCTCTATCTCGGCTCCTCTGCTCCGCCGCTGAACTGGAGCACGGCGGCCCCTGTCTAATCACACTTGGCAGATTTGTGCCACGGAAAGTGAGGTGTTTAACAAGCGTCCCGGTCCATTAATTAAAGGGCCTCCTCATGGAAAAAAAGGGGAGAAAGTGTATTCAATAATTTACATGAGCTAAATGCAAATAGAACAGGCTTTGCCCACAGACTGAGAGGGGGCAAGATACAGCGGTCTCTCGCTCGTACACATGGGCGACGCCGAATGGAGGGCTCTGTGTGTGCACCTGCCGTGTAAAGTGAGCTTTTAGCCCGTTAACCCCCGGCCAGCTCACTCTGAAGCAGACTGTTTGATGAATCCTCCGGTGAGGGCATATTCAACTCTCTTATCTCGGTAAATGAAAACGGGGCTCAGTCAACAATAGAAGACAAATTTCCCATAATTGTTCACTCAAAGTGAGGGCCTCTTTGAGCAGGCATGGGGCAAAGGAGGCGTTGATAAACGATTTGATGTGCACATGATGCTGTTGTCCCCTAAAAAAACACACACACACGTGAAGGTTCTGCGTCCCACCCCCCGCCTCAGACGGGGTGAGGGGTTAATGAAATGCTCTTCCACGCGCCGATTTCCTGCACTCCAGTACTGAGTGATAAGTAGCTAACCAACGAAGCCTGTAATTACAATCTTACAGAAACCGGCCTGATCTGTATATAAATCTCACCATCCAATTACAAGATGTAATAATTCTGCACTCAGGCTGGTAATGAGGTCTAATACTGGTGCATGTGATAATCCCCCCTGGATGCGGGCTTGATCAGATGTTGGCTTTGTAATTAGACTGGCAGAAAATCATTATTTCGTGTTCGGAGAAAAAATGAGGTTGGTGGGAAGTTAATTTTCTCCCCATTCTCCGCAGCGCAGACAAGAATTTAATGATTTAATCATGATTGTTAGCTATTTTGCAATCAATTTGTAATGATTGTGTCGCAACAGAGGCTTTCAGGGAGGAGGGCCCTGTAAAGATTGAAGGTGTCATTGATATGACACGGCTCTGTCAATAGATCTATACAGTGAAGTGCTGATACAGTGGAGGATACTTGCACGTATGCACATGAGTGCACATGTGCATACATGCATCTTTTTTCCGTCTATTCTCTAGTGTTTGGAGATCAGATTGGTGATCTTGAAACACTTAATTGTTTAACAAGCATGAGCCTGGGATTAATAGTTAATAGACACTTTCCTCTCTGTGTATTTAAAGAGAGGATTTCCATTACAATATCACAATTACAACATCATGCCCTCAATTATGCAGAATTTCTAACCAGGATGAACCTGTACCAGGCTCCAACCATGTTTGCTTCACCACTTAAGTTGACTATTTTAACATGGAGGTCTATGGGGACTGACTCGCTTTTGGAGCCGGCCTCAAGTGGCCACCCTGTGAACTGCAATTTTTTCCACTTCTGAATTGGGCTCAGACGTTGCCACTTGGTCAGGACCTGTATCTGTTGTCATGATCATTTTGGGACCACATTTTTGGAATATTTCGGAGGAACGGTTACATGTGTTTTGCGAAATATCTATATCTGCTCTTTATAAAATTAGTTCTTCTGAGGAATCTATATGAATATATATCAAAGATGTATTGTAATTAACAATTAGTCAGTATTTCCAGTTCCAGATTCATTCCTCTTCACTTTCATAGTTTCATTGTTTTTTTTTCTGAGATTGCAGTGATTGATTTCTTCCAACAATAGTTACGAAGAAAACTGACGGTGAAAACAATATTGTGGCAGAGCTCAGTCCACACGTGTGAGTCGAGTTTTGAAAGTAGTCCTCCAGAGGCTTCCACTGTATTAACAGCTCCTACTCGTCCAATGCAGTGTTTGATTGGAATACCTCCTGTTTGATCATCTGAAGCTAGTTTACTGGAGCATCCACCGCGCAGTAGATTTAGGCCATCCGCTGGGTCGGCACTTGGCTCATCTCTCCCTTAATCTCTCGGCGATTGCCGCTGAATACTTTATTGATAGGGAATTGACTCCACTCCTCTGCGCTGATTTCTATAATTGATACTGTTTGAAGTCGCTCCCAGAGGAGCAGGCGTTCAAAGGCCAGGCTGCTGTTTTGATCAATTATATTAAAGTGCAAACTTTAAGGAATCTGGATTGCATCAATACTGCTCTCCAGTCGGACTTCGTTCAGCAGTGTTGTGCAGGTCTTAGTAAAAACAGAAAATGACTGAAAGTGAGGGTGGTCATTATCATAGTATTGATTAGTATATACGCAAAGGCATTGATCACACTGTCAACATTTTATCTCTTTTTCAATATTGTTTACGTGGAATTTGCTATGACCTTCATTAACCTTGTTTTTTACCTCTCTGGAAAAACCTGCAGTTCACAGGGTGGCCACTTGAGTCTTGCGCCAAAAGTGAATCAATCCACATAGACTCTCATGTTAAAACGCTCAACTTTAGAGGTGAATGAAACAAAGTCTGGTACAAACTACGATTTTGGTCTCAATCAGTCACATTTGTTTCCGTGCCAACTGAACAGGGGTGAACTTTGTTCTAACTTTCTTATTTTTATTCTATCAAGATTTAAAATCATGCATAACCAGGAGCATGGCCCATTGAGTGACACCTGGGCCTGTTTTTGGATGAAACAGGAAGTAGGAGGAGTTAGGCATCGGCATGATGGCGACGAGTGAACCCCCCCCAAACGATCCTTGTTCGCACTCAGAAACCGTACCAGATATATTATATTCAATACCACAAACATACCAGAAACTGGCACCAAATAAAGAAGCTGCCATGTTTCCATCACCAATAACCATCACAAATCTACCGAAGTGTCCTTTAATCATGGGACACATGCAGATTCTATACATTTTTGTGTGACAAAAGTTGCAGGGAACTTACTCAACAACGAGAAACAATCGAGTGGATTAAAATCAGCAGGGCAAAAACACAGGAAAGCAAAGTGTCAAATATTTTGGTTCCAAAAAGTAACTGTCAAAGTAACATCACTTCGCGGTGCTGTGAGTGGGGGATACTTTTTAGGCAGCCTTTGTGCTCCAGCCTTCATCCTAAGTTGCCCCAGCCTCACGCCTCCAATTTGCACCTCTGCCCGGCTGAAGGCTCCTCGGAGACGCTCGGCTGGAGCTCGGGGCTCTTGCGCCTCTGGACCTCTGGGTCCTGCACTTCTGTGAGCAGCGTGGAGACGGGGAGCCGCTTTACCCGGCCCTGCCCACTCTCGGCCCCAGTCCGCCTTAGCACACACACACACACACACACACACACACACACACACACACACACACTCCCCCACCTGCTCGATACCTCAGAAGAGCTTTCAAGTGCTCTTTGAAAGGGAAAAGGGAGCAGAAGGGGAAGAAATCACAGACTGTGCTCTTCCAGGCGCTCAATAGCATGGCACTTGCCTCTTTCAGCTCCCATGACAGCACTCTCCTGCCCTCCTCTCTGTTCTTGGCTTTTTCACTCAATTTATTTTTCTGTTTCCCCCCCCCCCACCCCTTCTCCTTCTATCTTCATCTCTCCTCTGACCTCATCTTCCCCCTCACTGCCTCACTCTTTGAGTGTTATTGCAGCATTAGCCATAAACCAGGCCACTTGTTTTGCAGTCTGCATACAAAGGGGCGAATGAATGCAATAATGCACACCTTTTGTATTTAGGTTCTCAAGAGTGAGTACACCACATCACTATGATCCCTTGGCAGATGATGGGGGCTCAGGCCCATGGATCCTCATGTCCACTGTCCACTGCAAAGGTCCCAGAGCTGAAGTTAAATCAAATATGGCCCTCCAGCTATAAAGATAATTAGTCTTGTCTCATCTCCTCTCTCCCTCGCAATTAAATCTGACCCCTTTATGTTTTATGGATGCCAGCATAAACCCTTTCACTGCTAAAATGCCATGCAGATATGAGAGGAGGGGGAGGGACTATATTCTAAACTAATTGCGCGATCTTGGACAGAAGCCACAGGAGATGATATTGTAACTTGCTGTTATTGATGTCATTATTGGCCGTGTGTAATGAACACCAGCTCACACACATATTGCATCGATGAATGCTCAGAAGCGAATTCCCCTCCGTCTAACATCTCCGCCGAGACGGAGCTTGGGAAAGCTGTGATTTGAAGACATAAGCCGCAGGCTCCTCATTCCACTCTTGCCTCTGAACTCTCAACATACTCCCTGATATGGAGACACATTATAAGTCCCTCCCTGTAGCTCTCCTCTTATCTTCGCCTGCTATAAAACTATCACGGAGAAATAGGACAGGGTTAAGGTTTGAAGTAATCTTTCTTTTCATTCTTCCATGAAACATATGCCCAGTCTGTAACAAGGGGAAAACTAATTATAGACTTGTACCAAAAAAGATAATTCAGTTGTAGTGATTGCTTTGTACCCGGCGCTGGGGTTTGTGCGTCGACAGCGTATGTGCACTGTAATGACGGCTTTATCTTGCCCCAATATTCCTATACAAACCGACAAAGCCTTGTAATTATGTTCGATGCCCGCAGAATGGCCGACGCACACTGGGGCGCCCGCTATTGTGAGGGGAAAGGAAAGGAGCGCCAGGCGTCTGTTGAACCTGTCTTACTCTATGACTGCGTTTCAGCACATAGGTTACGGTGTGGGCAGCGCCACGCTTGACTGGATGTGGTCGTGCGGCGCCGGGCAAACAAAGCAAACAAATAAATACACACAAAGGTTTGTTTGCCAGGGCTCGTGGGTCGGAGCCGCAGTGCAGCAGTTTCCACTCAGGAGCAGACTGTTTACACATAGGTGGACGGCTTCACAGTCTGTCATTACGTGTAGGGGCGGAGTTTACATGTCGAACAATGAAAATACACAATTATGACACATGATCGTAGTACTGGAGGTTTTTTTGTTTCTTTTCATAACACGTCTGCAGTTGTCCATGTCCATGTCCATTGCTGGATGGGTACATCTTGCATACCTCTGTTGAGGCCTTTGGTTTGACTTCTATAATTCATGGACTAAAAAGAGGTGATTGTAACCATATGAGTCGGAGGTATGAAGCAATGCAATGAAATTGAAGGATAAAACAAAGACAAAGACTTTAAAAAACCATGGTTAAAGGTGCAGTGTGTAAGATTTGGTGACATCTAGAGGTGAAGTTGCATGTTGCATCCATCACCTCACCCTCATCCCTCTGAGCATGAAGGAGAACCTATGGTCGACTTCAGCCGTCATTAAAAGTCAAATTCAAGTCAACCTCACCTCGTAGAGAGGACCCCCCTCCTCATGTCAACATACATTAATGGGCTTATTCTAAGGTTATGGGAAATAGAATACATTAGTTGATTATAAATTCATGAAAATGTCGGTATATAATTGTTGCGTGATATTTTTAGACGTGACAAAATTGACTGAAATCGTACACACTGCACCTTTATCTTCAGTCTCTCAGTGCACCCAAAGCAATTTTTGGATGTACCGCCATGTATCCACTGCATGATATGTCAAAGGACACGTGTTTGACTACTGTGCACCTGTTTGCATGTGCAAGAACACACTTTGCTCCCCACAGTCCATGAGAATGTCCTTGTTCCCTGGACCCGCAGAGCACATTTTTCCATTTCTTTGGACCCTGAGGTCAAGGAGGAATCTCTCTCACTCTTACTCAACTCTGTTTTTCATTTCTCTCTGTCTCTCTATTTCCCCACATGTAGTGAGTCATGAGGTGCAGCATCATCTAGCCGTGAAGCCATTTGGACGAGAGGAGGAGGAGGAGGAGGAGGAGGAGGAGGAGAGGTGCCTGCTGAAGGTCAGTCTGAGACGCAGACGGACAGACAGACATGCATACAGAGACCTGTGCCTCCATTAGCAGGGTCTGTGTTTACCATGGGGGGGGGGGGGGGGGGGGTCTCCCCCTACCATGGGGGGGGGGGGGGGGGTGGTATACGCCAGGGATTTGGTGGCATATGCTGTAGCCCCTGGCAGCCTCGTGACAGAGCACTTACCATAGAGACGACAGGCCAAGGCCTGGTTATGGGCCACCCAGAGGCTGTGTCCTGAGGCGATGCTACTGGGCTTGGATGGACTGTGTGGATGATTGGCTCTGTGGTTTATCTCCCGGTTCCTGCACTGATCTAAAAGCACCGGCCGGTTTTGAACCTATAGAACATGCTGTAGACAGTATTGGGGAGCACCTCCGAGGATTTTTCTAGAGTAAAACAAGACCTGTTGATGTTTTTAGAAGAACTTTAGGTTTTTTTCCTCTTTAAAGGATGATGGAAATGATTGTTTATTCAAGGGGTATTTAACCAGGAGCATGTCTTTAACCCAGAAATGCTGTATCCTAATGTGCATATGCATATTGATGAGTCAGCTAAGCTGTGCCGTGGGTTGTCTATTATTGATGCTACAGGGAAACTGTTTGTTAATTGCATATGTTTATACTTATAATGTATAAATGTAGCATTGTGAAACTACATCACTGCAGATTAAAAGAGCTAGGCTGGCCTTACTGAGGTGTAAATGGCTCATGTGCAGGCTATGCATCACCCCTCTGTCTCATCAAGCGGTCAATGCAAAACAATAGTTACATCAATTGATGTCGTACAATATGAATAGAAGCGGTGTTAATGCATCACTTCGATTACTTCATGAATCACACGTGATGTCCTCCATGATTTGGCCTGCAGCGCTGTGTCCATAGCTATGCTCCGGCTGCAGTGGGTCCCTCTTCCTGCAGGGTTTCACACTTCCATTCCAAACAGAGTGAACAAAACGTGTTGTTGGCCGCCCCTGGTCTTACAATTGGATCTTCTTTTGCTCTTGTTAGAGGCTGTGAGTGGGCAATCGTCCACAGAGTGGGAGATGGATAATAAGTGTTTCTGCTTTTTAGCCAGGGCAGATCCCAGACAACTGGGTGTGAAGCTGTCTTCATTAGGACCTGACTGACTGACAGACTGGCCGTGATGAGGCTCCATTAGACTGCTGCCCAATCCTCTGTGGGGCTGCCTATTTACTGAAGGGCCCTTCTCTCTCTCTCTCCCTCTCCCTCTCGCTCTCTCTCTCTCTCTCTCTCTCTCCCTCCTTTGCTCTCTCTTGTTCTGTCTGACCAGGCTAACCCCAGGAGCCCCCTTAACCCACGGCGCTTGAGAGCCCAGTCAATCAGACGCAATGATGTTAAACTCCTCTCCAATGAATACCTTTCACCAGTCATCACAGGGAGAGAGAGAGCGAGTCTGTGTCCGGCGGCTGATTAGGCGTTCATCTCAGGTAGCTTCATCTCAATTTCCAGTCCAGTCTGAAGCGAAGTGCTTCCTGCTCTCTCTGGCTCTGTCCTCGACACGATTACCTTTCCTCAGAGCCGAAGACACCTGTAATGAGATAATAGTACGGCTTACTAACTTTTAGGCCGTCACAAAGAAAGCCCGAGTGCAGACGGAGACAGAAAAGAATTTCCTGGCACATGTTTCCCGAACTCTATTTGATTACGCAGTTCTCAGAAGTTGCTGGATTCTTTGGACATTGTTGTCAGCATTCATTTGGGTTGAAATGGAGCAGAGTTTTTTTTGTTTTTTTTCTCTTAATGAAAACATCATCATCTCCCTGTGGAGAACATGCGCAGCACTCAACCGAAAGTTTAGTTCTTAAATATATATGAAATACATTCCTCGATTAAACCCGTGTACAAATATAAATGCACAACAGTGAACGAGCAGATTTAGTTTCGCAGAAACAGATGCATTAAAAATCCTTGTCAAGGTCGCACCAGGACACGTTGGCGGGGGTTTGAACGCGCATGCTCGGTTTCCTGTGACACACTTCAAGGGCGAGATGAAATTGCGTATATCGTTATTGATTTCCATATTGCATTGGGGCGGGTGGGTGGAGGCAGGTAATCCTGAGAGATCCTAGGTGTAAAGAGGTTAGCAGTCAATGGATTTGATCATGTTTGGCTGTTGGTTTAAGCCTTGAAGGATGCTGCATGCGGCGCTGTCAGCCACCGGAGTGCCCATCAAGCCAGACGAGTCAATAAGCCCCCATCACCTCTCATTGGTCGCCCAGAGTGATGAGCCACCGGAGAGACCCGGGCCGCACTCTTCCCCCCTCCCCCGTCTACCTGTCAAGTGATATAGCGGCAGCAGGGAATCAGCTGCTCCTCATAACGCTCAACGGTGCGGCCATGAAAGCGCAAGCATTCAAAACTCCTCTGCTCCAAAGTGTAATATCACTCATGTTGATGGGATTGTGAAAACTCTGCTCAGCAGTTTATTGTGGATTCACTGCCCCCGTATAGCTGGAGCGCTGCTGCTCTGAGAGAGAGAGAGAGAGAGAGAGAGAGAGAGCAGCTTCTGACTGATCACAGCTAAAAACACCTCACAGCAAACAAACCATAGCTCAGCCACCCCGGGGCTCTGCCTCTTGCGTTGAACTGAAGTTTGCATGGTCAGCCAGGATGCACATCCAGGAATATGTGCTCAGAAACCTCCTATTTTGGGTTTACTGCTGAGGAGCTAAATGTATTATTTTGCATCTTATAAGAATATAGTGCAACATGATTTACAGCCATTCACTGTTGCCTTTTGTTGGCTGTACCCCAAGGGTTACAGTGTGTACGATTTGGTGCCATCTACTGGTGAAGTCACATTTTGTGTCCGTCACCTCTGGCTACGGTAGCCCTCAGTTGTTGTTAAAGCTCAAAAGATGTTTAGTACGCCCACTCTGAGCGATTGTAAAAACATGGCGGCCCCCATAGGGTGGAGCCACTCCTGGTGTAAATATACATTAAAGGACTCATTTTTAGGGTCATGTAAAAAGTAAGCCATTTATTCTATTATTCTAATTCTATTTCTATAGATAGAATTGACAAAGAAACGACTGAAATCTTACACACTGCTCTTTTGAAAATGCCAACACCTGAAATTGAAAACTGCATCCTCACCCTGACTTTTCGACATTCCCCACTCATATCAGAGTACACGACATAGAAGTAAAATAGTACGGCCACACTCCTCCTCTCCTTCCCCTCAGTATCGCTTCCTCCGCTCTCATCTGTAATTTTTCCCTGCACTTTATTACAGCGTCTCTCTCCCCTCCTACCCGGCGCTCGCCTCACACTGAATGTGAGATAAAAGATGAATAAAATAAAAACTCTCTCTCTCTCTCTCTCTCTCTGTAACTCAGGCTGCACCCTCCTTTAGAGTCATGTCAGTGCTGGAAGTGTGAAAGAGGTGGAGGAGACAGAGAGAGAGAGAGAGAGAGAGAGAGGAGAAGAACAACAAACAGTCTGCTGTGATAGTGCAAGCAGTCGGTCAGACACTGGCTCGACTATAGGCTCTCGCCTTTGTTGTGTAGTTTGGGCGCTGTGGGACGGAGCTTGCGAGATAGCGTCGGATACTCTTTTAACAGGCTTATACAAGACCCGGTTTTATGTGGGAATACAAGCGGCGAGTGTAAAATCCCATTTTAGGACTTCACAACGTAAAGAGTGAATTATGGGGCCGATGAACGGTCAGACCAACAACAACTGCTGTCTCTCAGAAATCTCCGATTATTGACAGTGTCGACTGTATATCAACTTTACAAGCATTGTTTTCCCTTTAGGTTACCATGAATAATATACAGCAAGGTAAAAGTGAAATTTATGAAGATTGGTATGGTTTAGAATAAGCCGGGGAGAGAGGATGTGGCACTGGTCCAGGATCATTACTTTTATTATATATATATATATATATATATATATATATACAATTTCTGAGGGCTAAATAATTATGTATAAGCATCCTTCATGAAGGGCACTGAATAAATTCAGGTTATTATTATTATTTATATTCATATATATATATTAGATTATTATTTTATTTTTATTTCATTTTATTGATCCTGTATTATTATCATTATTATTATTATTATTATTATTATTATTATTATTATTATTATTATTATTATTATTACTACTACTAATACTACTACTACTACTACTACTACTATTATTATTATTATTATTATTATTATTATTATTATCGTTCCTTCATTAAATCAAATGGAAAGAGCACCAGTGCAGTTGTTCTCTTTGAAGGTGTGTTCCTTATCGTGTTTTCTTTTCTTTTAGGAATTTGTGTTGTACGGCTCAAATGTTTTTCAGGTTTATAAAAAAGTAAGTCCTGTCTGAGATAGAGATGGAAAGTGCAGTTCACCTGCAGGAGTTTCTGTCGGCCGGTGTAACACGCTCCGTTGCTGCCGAGGAAAATTAATTCACAAGTGAAAACAAGTTCTGAGCGTCCCTCTGACGTCTTTGCTGTCGAAAATGAAACGAAGAAAAATCTGTCAGGCGCCCAAGAATTCCGTCTGTCACAGATAATGAGCTCAAAAAGAGTGAAGTCTGACAAATGTTAACTATCAAAGGAAATAATTAGGGAAAAGGAATCAGAGGGAGAGAGGAGATGATTTACTGCAGTAGCTCTGACGTCTAACCAAACAAAAATCTTGGTCACCAGCCAAGTGCCCTTTCCTTTGAAATGGCTGTGAGAAGAGAAGGTAATAATTGAATTACATGACCATAAATCTTGTTGTACAAATTATATATCTATGTTACATACTGTGATCACAAAAAAATACTTTTGGGGATTTCAGTTCATTGTGCCTATTTGAAGGAGGAGGTTGTACGTGTTTGTTAAAACACATGTATGGACATAGTGTCTGTGACGTCACCCATAGGTTTCTGCAGAGTGTTTATGAGGCTCGAAGTGGGCGGTTGACTCGTTGACAGGCTTGCAGATGCCCAACTCCTCCTTCTTCCTGGTTCATCCAAAATTGCGCAAAGAGGCGGAGCACAGGTGGAGCTGGGGCGGACCCATGGTGCTGCTGCAGCATCCACAGATGTAACAAATTGAGATCATAGTTTGAACCAGGCTTTAAACATGTGTCATTCACCTCTAAAGTTGATCATTTGAATATGGGAGTCTATGGGGGTTTGGAGCCAGCCTCAAGTGGCCACTCTGTGAACTGCGCCAGCTCATCCGTCAGCCTTGGAGGTTGCAGCTTGATCCGTATACAGTATAGCCACCTTTTATTTTGCCATCTTCAGATGAAATAATGATGGAAATAATTGTAATGTTATATTTAATTCTATGTAATGACCTCAAAGTCAGCATTGACAGCAGAGTGGAAAATGTGAGCAGTTCTGAAAAGCCTGCAAGATCTGCAAATAGTTACGTGCCTCTTGTAGTAAATCATTGTCCTCAGTGCAGATGTGCAGCTGGGTTTATTTCAGTTTACTGATAACATCGAGTGCTTTAAAAAAACAAAAAAAACAGTGGTACTGTATATTTTATTTATCTCATTGATCCCCACATTGATCTTTTGCTGTGTAGATTTACAGGGATATTTATTTGGGTGTTGTTGCTTTGATTCT
>JAFBJT010110674.1:0-13583 GCA_016785325.1 Chascanopsetta lugubris | reverse complement strand
GACCCCATCAACGACGGCAATGCCAAAACGACATTAAAGTGTGACGAGTGTTAGCAAACTAGCAACATAGCCACACAATGTCATAGACGCAGCATATTCCCCACCAGCAGCGTGTGCTTTATTCTTCAAAAGAAAGCGACCGCTGTCATCCATCGTCGACACAAACATGACCCACTTGTTTATGGATAATGTAGTTTACAAGCACACTGCCATCACAGGAAGTTTGCGTTTAACTGGTTTTATCCATGAAAATAGTAGGCAACGGAACGTTTTTATTGAATTGATTTCAAAGCTTAATTTTCTCAAATAGTTTGCCTCAACATTTGGTGTCACTTCCAATCATAACACCACACACACTACATTTCCCAGAAAGCAACGTGCCGAAGCGACAAATCTCACATTACGTTTGTCTTGCGTGTACTGACCACAAGATGGCGGCGTGGACCTGTTTACATAGTAGCAGTTAAGTTGAAATGTAACTTGGTAACTGTTTTAAAGGCAAAAATATTAATTCACGGATCATAAAACGACACTGTACTATTCAAAGAGACAGAGACCCGTCTGTGGACTCATTCATTTAGTGATTGTAGAACGGAAATATTACTTTGTGCTAAAAATAATCGAATTGGAACGATTCGAGCGGAACAGGAAGTGGTCGTGACGAAGAAGAAACGGGAAGCGGGAACTGTTGAACCGTCTATCGACTGTGTCCATTCTGAAAACACTAGTATACCGTTGTACTACTCCTGATTCCGAACGCCGGACTCTTGACAAAGTTAAGAAGATAACAGTCAGAGTAAGTGACGTTATCTTACTCAGTAACACGCCCAGATACGCATCAGTTATATTGTGTAGTACCGAACTGATGGAAGTGGGACACAATACTACGGAGTAGAAACAGACTCGAGTTTAGCTAATAATCATGTAACACTGCTGTAGCTTTGTTTGTGAACGTCATCACGTCCTCGTGTTTTTTTCACTACTAGCACAGGGCATGTTGTTGACATGTGTGTTTGTTATGCTGAACGACTCCTCATGATACACATGTATAATATAGCCACTTTACATAGTTAATGCTTTGGATGTTGTGATTAGCTTGAAGCTAATTACACGCTAATTACACGTCAGCAATTTCAAAAGTCTTTCTTTTAATAAATCAACACTTTAAACCCAAGATCACACTTTTTCAAAATAAAAGCTCTGTAATTCAAGTCATTATAAAGCATGAGAATCCAACTTTACTTTACAGACACATCATTGCAGTTTGATCCAGTTACTGATCATCGCTGGTGTTTATGCTGGGATGTAGAATAAGATGCTGTCCTGTTCCACTGACAGCTGCAAATGCTGGTCACCTGCTTAATACATTTTTCTTAATATATTCAAATTGTTACTCACATAAAGACTCATTCAGCCTCCATAACGGCGACCCAATGTCCTCAAAAATAATAATTCAATAAAATATATGATAGTAAGCCAACTATTTATGCGCACATGGGTCAGGAGTGATTGTGCGCCTCGTCTTTACTGAGCTCATGCATTTTTAATAACTCTTGTCCCCTCTCCTTCACGGGGCTGGAGCAGGCCAGGCATGAGTGGCGCACACCTGGACGAATGGCAGCGGAGGTCCATTGACATTTCATCTGGCAACTGTACACCTGAACAGACGGCAGATGCCTACCGGGCCCACATCCTGTCCATTCAGTATGCATGGGCAAGCTCCCAGCTCTCACAGGCCGGCGTGGCCAGCCTGCTCAGGACTTACTCGGAGCGCTACGCCGCGGTGCTGGACTCGGACGACCCTCGCGGCGGACTCAACAACTATGCAGAGAGCGCGCTGCATCTGGCCCGCAGTCAGAAGAACCACAGCGACAAATGGGAGTCGTCCCTGACCATGGAGGGTGTGCTGGAGCTGCCTTGCGTGCAGAAGATGATCCGGGCACAGACAGGGGGGCGAGGGGGAGGAGGAGGAGGAGGAGGTGGAGGCTCCCTTGTGGCACCAGCAGATGTTAACTTATCAGTGGGACCAGCTACTTTCACTGCAGTCAGGTCGGATGCTGCATGGGTGAAACCTATAGGACCAGCACAGTCTAAACCCGAGGTCAACAGCAGCAGCACTCCCACTAATATTTATCCAGACAAACCAAGAGGCTCTGAGGGAACCTCAGTTAATCCAAACTCATTCACCCGACTTCCAGCCCGTCCTCAGGCTGTGTTTGGTTGTACCTCCACAGGCCCTCCACAGGGAAATCCTGGCCCGGGTGGTGGCCCTCAAAACTACCAGGCCTCCTCCTTCTCCTCCTCCAATCCGTCAAAACGGAAGAATTTTTACAGTCCAGAGGGAGGGGACGTGGGCAGGGGCTCACACGGAGGTCCGGCAGCCACTGACCCAAGACCTGGATGCAACTTCAAAACAGCCCGCCAGCAATTCCTTGTTGACCAACAGAAAAAACATTCCCATCAGCCTCAGAGGAACCAGACCCCTGGCATGGCAGCAGCAATGAAAAAATCTCTGGGTGCCAACAGGCCTCGGGGTACGTTTTCTAAATTTGTGTCACCCATTCCACGACAGGAGGAGGAAGAAGGTGCAGCGAGCCGGAACTCCAACCAGGAGCCTCAGATCCTGGATGAGCGTCTGAAAAACTTTGAGCCAAAGATAGTTGAGCTCATCATGAGTGAGATCATGGACCACGGTCCCCCTGTGGCCTGGGATGACATCGCAGGTTTAGAGTTTGCCAAGACCACAATAAAGGAGATAGTGGTTTGGCCCATGCTGCGACCTGACATCTTTACCGGCCTTCGAGGTCCGCCCAAAGGCATCTTGTTGTTTGGACCCCCAGGGACGGGGAAAACTCTGATCGGCAAATGTATCGCCTGTCAATCAGGCGCCACCTTCTTCAGCATCAGTGCCTCATCGCTGACATCAAAGTGGGTGGGAGAAGGAGAGAAAATGGTGCGTGCCCTGTTCGCCATTGCCCGCTGCCACCAGCCCGCTGTCATTTTCATTGATGAAATCGACTCTCTCCTGTCCCAGAGGACGGACGGGGAGCACGACTCATCACGCAGGATCAAGACCGAGTTCCTGGTTCAGCTCGACGGAGCAGCCACGGCCGCCGAGGACCGCATCTTGGTGGTTGGCGCCACCAATCGGCCTCAGGAGATCGATGAAGCCGCCCGGCGGCGCTTAGCAAAGAGGTTGTACATCCCTCTGCCGGGAGCCGTGGCCCGGCGGCAGATCGTGATCAACCTCATGTCTCAAGAGAAGAACCAGCTGGTGGAGCAGGAGCTGGCGAGTGTTGTAACAGCCACAGAGGGGTTCTCCGGCGCGGACATGACTCAGCTGTGTCAAGAGGCAGCGCTGGGGCCCATCCGCAGCATCCGGCTCAGCGACATCGCTACCATCGCTGCAGAGCAAGTGCGACCGATCCTTTACAGTGATTTCCAGGAGGCGCTGAAGACTGTAAGACCAAGTGTCTCTTCAAAAGATCTGGAGCTGTACGAAGAGTGGAATAAGACTTTCGGATGTGGCCGTTGAAGATGTCTTTGTCATTTTTGAATGAACATTTGAAAGAGTTGCAGCTCTGATGCACTGCTTGTAAAAAGTTGAGGACGTTTATCTGTTGTGTACAAATGTAAAAGAGCTCAAACGTGTTAGTCTGTAGCTTCATAGATGTTCTATCCAGAGATTTGAGTGCAGGAGCGTTCATCTCCAACATCTGATTTATATGATCTTTTTTTAAACCCTCTTTTTTCTGATCTATGACCATTTGTTCCTTACATTCCAGTTGCTGTCAAGTTACCAGGGCGGAGCTGAAGCTCTATTCTTGAAAATGTCTTCACTCAGTTATTCCTCATTGGTTTGTTTTTCTAATTCTTTTAGCTCTATGCTAATGTGTTCCAGAAAAAAAAAAAACTGAGGTTGTAGTTTTCAATTCATTACATTTCCAGATGTATATTTTTTCCTCAACAGAAAATAATAAAATTTTGCAACGGTGAAATTGTGATTGTCTCAAAGTCAACCTAACATTTCCAACAAATCTGAGCCTTGCACAAATGATTTGAAAACATGTCCTTAGTTTACAAACCATTTATCTCCGTTCAACTTCTGGATATATTTGGTTTTATATTTACTTTTTTCATTTATAGTCAAGAAGTTGTAGGCTTATGTGTAAAATTAAGATCCCATTCTAGGAATACGAAACAACTCATACATTTAAGTAACCTAAAACCAGTATAATTATTTATTTCTATTACCCCCCCCGCCCCCCATACAATTTATGTTTGTCTGTATCAGAAAGTTTTGTATTTGGTTTTATATTTACTTTTTTCATTTATAGTCAAGAAGTTGTAGGCTTATGTGTAAAATTAAGATCCCATTCTAGGAATACGAAACAACTCATACATTTAAGTAACCTAAAACCAGTATAATTATTTATTTCTATTACCCCCCCCCCCCCCCCCCCCCATAAAATTTTCCATACAATTTATGTTTGTCTGTATCAGAAAGTTTTGCTCTCTGATACCAACGTTGACATCGGACAACAGTCCGGTGCTCTCTCCCTTGATCGCCCTCCACAGTGAATCCATAGAAGTGTGATCACACTCAGGTCTCACGGTGCTGAAACCTGGGTTTCCCAATCACCTCCATGGAAGTTGGGCAACTGACCGGATGTTTACTGACAGCTGTCACTCTCTGCATCCCATCTGAGAAAAGACTGTCGTGAACTCGACAGGAGAATCTCACTGCAACGGTTCCCATTGGACGAGCAGTCCTCCATGATTTCCGCCCCTCTGACCCTCGGGGTTTACGATGCAGATGTGTCAGATGATCAGGGCGGGTCATTTCATTGTGGCGATCTCATCAGAAACTCGTTTAGTTCTGCTGATGTGTGAACGGCTCGCTGCTCATACTCCCTTCACTGCTGAAACGGTCAATTATAGACTGTGCACACATGAAATGAAGCTCTCATACAAGTTTCATGAAAACAATGTTTGAAAATCTGGAAGAGCATGAAAAAAGACCATCTTTTTGTCAAGTCCCAGATAAATAATTAACATGTGTGTGCTTGGCCACTGCATCGAAACTTTGTTGAGTTAGCCAACAGTGAAAGCTGCGCCCCCCCCCCCCCCCCCCCTCCCTGTGGACCTCCGGACGTGAGGACTCCTCACAGCTGGACCGGGACAGATGCACAGAATTCCTCTGGTGCCGGCGAGATCCATAGAGTCCACAGAGAACGGACTGAGGACTGAGCCATATGGTGGGAGCTTGTAGCTCAATTGGAGTGTGGCTGTGCAGCAGCAGTTACATCTGGGTTGGTTTTGTCATAAACACACTACACAACAACAACAACAGTCATAGAAAACAAACAAGTAGGTGCCTGTGGTTTTTTTATTTATTTATTTATTTTTTGCATCCACAAATGAAAGATGTATTATAAGTGGTTTATTTCGCCCTCTGCCCTCTTCAAATATTCAAGGTTGAAATGTACAGAAGTTGATCAGCATTAAATAAAAATTTAAAAATCTTTGAATCATTAAATTAGTGGGGTGTGGCTGTGCAGCAGCAGTTACATCTGGGTTGGTTTTGTCATAAACACACTACACAACAACAACAACAGTCATAGAAAACAAACAAGTAGGTGCCTGTGGTTTTTTATTTATTTATTTATTTTTTGCATCCACAAATGAAAGATTTATTATAAGTGGTTTATTTCGCCCTCTGCCCTCTTCAAATATTCAAGGTTGAAATGCACAGAAGTTGATCAGCATTAAATAAAAATTTAAAAATCTTTGAATCATTAAATTAGTAAAGAGTTTTAAGTTCATGGCTCAGCCTTGTGAAAAGTGCCTGCTTTGATTTGGTGTGTGGCATAGAATTTACTGTAATTTGAAAAACCTAATTTGATTCAATAGAACTGAATTGAATATATTTTGAATATATATATATATATATATATATCACATGTATGTACTGTACATATAATGTATGTGCTGTGTGTATATATGAGGTGGTGTGAGATCACTAATGCAGAAGATGGGAAAATAATCTGTTACACAAACTTTTTAACTTCATGTGTAAATTAAAGATATTTGACCCAGTAAAGCCAACTGAGAAATCTGGAGGGAAACTGCTCTTAAAATGAAAAGCCAAGAATCCACAAACATCCAAAAATGTGATGCATTAACATAATTGCTTACTGTCTATGAGGGTGATCAAAGGTCCCATTAAATGTCTATTGTTTGAAATCAAACAATAATAACAAATATACTTCAATATATACTTAAAGGTGCAGTGTGTACGATTTGGTGACATCTAGAGGTGAAGTTGCGTGTTGTATCCATCACCTCACCCTCACTCCTCTGAGCATGAAGGAGAACCTATGGTAGAATTCAGTTCATTAGAACTCAAAAGATGTTTAGTTTGTCCACTCTGGGCTACTGTAAAAACATGGCGTCCCCCATAGAGAGCACCCCCCCCCCCTCCTCATGTAAATAGACATTAATGGGCTCATTTAAAGGTAATAGAACAAAAACAAAACATGTGGGTGATTATAAATGTAGAGGTGACCAACCTTCCACACTCTGCACCTTTAAGGAACTCATCATTTCAAAGTCAAACGGAGACAAATCCGAATGTAACACGCTGTGACAATTGATTGAGTGCAGTCCCAGAGGTGAACTCTGGGTAGAGTTTGAACGTTGACTCCACATGTGGAGAAACAGAAAGGACACATTCAGCAGGTGTGAGTTCATTATTCAGTTACATCTATAAAAAGCAAAGCCCTGTATTCAAATAGAGTGACAGCAGCGCCACTTCTGATCAGGTCTGCTTCTTCCGCCTGCCTGTAAAGGAGAAGTGAGATCTGGGATCCTGGCAGGGTGCAGGGGGAGTTGGGCGGCCAGATTATCCCTCTCATGCAAATACCCTCCTTCCTCGTGTCGGGCCCTAGTCAAGCGTGTGTGTGTGTGGAGGTGTGTGTGTGTGTGTGTGTGTGTCTCGCCCCACACCGACGGGGGGGGGGGGGGGGGGGGGGGGGGGGGGGGGGGGGGGGGGCGACGCAGTGCTGGCCACAGCTGCTTCCCGTTTCTGCTCAATCACACAGGGGCCATCTGGACGAGGCCTTCGCCACATAATGAAGCCGAGCTCCGTCCACCTCCAGTCTGATCTGCGTGGTCTTCTGCTCCGCTGGCTGATCCTCGGTGTCCCAGCAGGTTCTTCAGGGCGTGTGTGTGTGTGTGTGTGTGTGTGTGTGTGTTCAGTCACATATGTTCCTTTTATCCGTGTGTGTGTGTGTGTGTGTGTGTGTGTGTGTGTGTGTGTCAGACTCTCATCAGAAATGCTTAAATGATCCCTGGGGATAGGGTCCAGTCGTTTAAAAAATAATCCAATAAGAAACAATCTAACTAGAAATAAAGGTACATACATATGTAAAGTAGCTTATTCTACAGAGGTGATATATAATTACATGTTTATTGTTTGAAAAAGGTAAAGGCCTAACTAAGGCATAATAGAATAGAGGCCTATGACGGTTAGATGCGGTGTAAATGCAGATGTGTTGCTGTGTTATGTTGATAACACTAAGAGTCCCTGCTTATCCTGACTTATATCCCTCAGAAATAATAAGCAAATATGATTCCATTAGACTTTGACATCATTTGATTTGTGTCAATACAGGGAGGGTTGTTTGTTTATTTCTCCTCCTCTGACTTTAAATGTTCTCTCTCTCTGTCAGATGTTCACTCCCTCTGTCAGTCATTCCATTTGTTTCTGCTCTTCTTTGACGGGTCGGACTGAGCCGCCGCTCGAATGACGTCCAGGCTGAATTAGTTTAAATTTGAGAGGGTGAAGGAAATTCTTTATAAAGCTCGAGAAGAGTCGAACCAACTTTTAATTAAATGAACTTGTCAAAGAAATTTTAAAAAAATAATACATTTTCTATATTCTGCATGTGGCTGTAAAGTTATATTGATAAATCCCGACAACGTTTTTAACAAATTGTGCCTTTTTTTTCATAAATGATTCACAATGAAAAAAAACAACAGAATGCTTATTATGCATATTCAAAATATCCTTTATTGATATTTGCAAGCATAAAGTTCCTTTCAAATTGTTTACTTTCATCATGAGTGACACAATTCTTTGCCATCAGGTATAAAACGATAAAAGAAGGGCAGGATAACTTCATACATTAACTTGATGATCAAAAGTAGCTTCCAGCAGCAGCAGTCATGTTTTCACCTCAAACACATTTTAGTACAGTCAAACATAAAAATGATGCAAATGTATTTCAAAAGAAACTACCCTACAGACGGAAACAATCATTATAATAACAATAATAAATAGAAAAACAGACAGGCTGTGTCTCAGTGTGACATAAATAATGCGCAGGCTGCCACAGATACAGGATGGAGCTGTGGGGAGGAGACGTCGCAGCTGCAGAATCTGTCACTGACGATGAGTAAATAAGAGGATAAAGAGTTTTTTTCTTTCTTTTGAAAACTAGAAAAAAAAAGAAGAAGATTGCTGCCTGGTTTTCCATAAAGAAATGTCACATTTGTACATTTTATACATCACTGTAAATACATGATTCGGGTGTATGCGGAGCCGCACAGCTCCTTCATTTTTATTTCTTAAAAAAAAAACACAAATGAATCATTAGACATCCTTTTTCAGCATGGTTTTAAAAATGAAAATAAAGGAATATTCATAATCATTCAATAGGCTGATCTATGTTTAACGTACGTACATGCACACATCGTGTAAAAAAAACAACTTTCAGACAGTAACAGTGTATTTTACATTTTGTTTCTCGGTGCGTTTTTTTCAGGTGTGTGTGTGGATGAGTGTATGTGGCATTTTCCTTCTGTGTGTGTGTGTGTGTGTGTGTGTGTATATGCGTATGTGTCGGGGCTCAGTAGCGATGCTCCCCCCTGGTGATGTGGGAGGAGAACTCGTAGCGGTCCTGGCTGCGGTGACCACACAGGTTGCACTCGAAGGGGTCTCTGAAGCCGTGGCAGCCCATGTGGATGGTGTACATGACGTGGTCCAGGAAGAGGATGCGGCAGTGTTCGCACCTGTACGCCCTCACCTGCTCGCCGTCCGCCGTCACCACCTTGAAGCCCTCGGAGGCCATCTCCATGCTGGCCCGCATGGCCTCGTACTGCATCTGATGCTCCTCCTTCACCAGCGGCAGCACGCCGTTCCTCACCCCCGAGGTCATGTGATTGGTCAGGTAGATGAGGCCCGAGGCCGCCCCGCTGGGACGCTCCTCGTTGTTGCTCTCCGTGTCGGTGGAGTCCTGGCCGCTGTGGCTGGGCGAGCCGTCCTTCTCGCTGGAGGCCGACTTGGAGTTGGAGAGCAGCAGCAGGTTCTCGGCCGCGCTGTCCTTGGCCGACAGGCCCGTGGCGGCGTGGGCCTCGGCCGCGGCCTTGTGGAGGGGGTACAGGGAGCCCAGGCCCACGTCGGAGGAGGAGGCCGGCGAGGTCTGCACCAGGGGCCGCAGCGACTCGGCCCCCAGGTAGCTGATGGCGCTGTTGATGGCCTGGTCGATGACGTGCGGTTGGATGAGCTCGCCGGCTCCTCCGTCGTAGGAGAGGTCGGACAGACGCTTGTCACCTGGGACGAGGGGAGAGACAGAGGAGGAGGGTGAAGGTCAAAGCCGCGCCCGAGCTCTGCGGGACAACTGTCTGCGCCTGATCAGAACTCCTGCTGTTACTTAGAGTCTGATGAGATTCAGAATTCAATTAGCAAGCGATGACTTCTGCTTTGCTCGTGTCAAAGTCAGAGAGTCTTCAGGCGCAACCCTGAAATCGGGTCTGTGGTCTCAACAGGCGCTTGTGAATACGATGCTTTTATGGCATTTAAAATTTTAACAAAAGGAACCACTAACTTGGACATTATATTTCAGAGTCAATGTGCGTAATGTGTAAGAAAACACAAGTGTCAGACAGCCACAGTGTATTTCACATTTTCTTTCTCCAAGCACTTGTTTCAGGTGAGTGTACGTGGCATTTTTCTTCTGTATGCACACGTGTGTGTGTGTGTGTGTGTGTGTGTGTGTGTGTGTGTGTGTATCTTGCTGAGCAAATGGTGTCACTATCCTAGATAGCAGAGCTGCATCTGAGCTTACTTTCAAACATCATCATCAGGCCAATGCAGGGAACCAGTGGTCACTTAGGGACTCTGATGATGTCATTTTATGATGAATAATGAATACATTAAAGGTGCAGTATGTGAGGTTTGGTGACATCTAGTGGTAAAGTTACATGTTGTGTCCATCACCTCACCCTCACCCTTCTGAGCAGGCAGGAGAACCTGTGTTGTCACCTCAGTTGTCATTAAAACTCAAAATATGTTTAGTATGTCCACTTTGGGCTACTGTAAAAACATGGCGGCTCCTGTAGAGAGGACCCAACCTGATGTAAATATACACTAACGGGTTTTTTTTAAAGGGTAATGGAAAAAAATCTACATTTTGGTGATTTATGAAAATGTCAGTATATTATCGTCTTTGTTTTTTGTACTAATAAAAGTGACAAAAATGACAGAAACCTTACACACTGCACCTTTAATATATTACGAGACACAGGAAATGTTGAAACAAACCATCGTCTATCAGTCATTAAAGTATCTCAGCTCGGGCTGAGGTGCAGACACAGTTTCTGAAGAGCTGAATCAGCGAAACACACAGAAGCCTCCACACGTCACATGGCATTTATTTCAAAACAAGAGAAGCAGATTTCGGCCCTTACCCACAAACTTCTGTGGCATAGTGCTCTTACGCTTAGCTACATTATTAGCTAGTCTGTCTAGCACCAGGGCTCTGTCAGATCCCGTCAGGCTTAAGTCTTCCCTCTGCTCATTCTGGCTGCTTTCTTCCTTTACTACTGGAAAGCAAGACAGAAAAGTAGATTTCAGAGTCAAAGTAATTGGAGGTTTGAAGCGATGAACTGGTGCCTGATAACACATCCCACACTGGGCTTTCACACCGGCAGGGAACCAGCACGGTTCCAGTTCCCGAACCGAAATGTGTTCAGACCAGAAAACAAACAAACAAAACAAACAAAAAACAGTTGGGAAGCTGAAAAGTCGGTGCTCAGTGGAACCGAAACACTGGCGGTTCTCCCATGGGACCGTGACATCATCGGCGGGCGTGTCATGTTATGTAACTTATATTTCCCCATTATCATTCTATCATTCTATTATTACAACAGAAGTCATTCAAGGTTCGTCTTCCTACAGAGCAAGTCTACGTGTTGTTCTTTTATTAAACAAACTGAAAAGCCTCACGTTATCTCTCTGATTTACAGCTCGCCGCTTCAATTCTCCTCCGCTCTCTGTGCTTCACAGCAGCGTCTCGATTTTAATACAATCATCATAATTCTCTCCCTTCCTGGGGAAACACGTTCTGTTTGCTTCCGCCTGCGTCACGAGGAATAACGTCCTCCCCCCTTTGGTTCCCTGTCGGCGCAGGCTGGTTCTCCAGCAAGCGCCGAGGTTCTGACGGAGCCCGAGTCGGAACCAGAACCCTTCCCGGCTCCCTGCCAGTGTGAAAGCCCTCAGAGTGCAGACTAGTACTAAGTATGAGGTAGAATCCAAGTGTTAGTTCATGCTCATCTTATCAGGAGATACAGAATCCTGCACAGTGAGAATCTACATGACAGCGGCGCATGTATGGGCAAATGGCGGCGTGATAAACGGTGATGTCATCATTATTTTGAATTGATGAGCCCTGCACTGTTTCACTCTACCGGACATGACATGAGGCTCGTCTGCATTAGTCAGAGTGCTCTGCTGCTGTCACATGCATACAAAGAGCACAGTGCCCCCCCCCCCCCCCCCCCCAAACAAAAAGACCAGGGGCCCCCCCCCCCCCCCCCTAAAGTGGATCATCCCATTGGGGTGAAGTGTGAAGCGAGGGTCTCCGTATGAGGCACCCACCTGTGTAGATGCTGTTCTGCAGCCCCATGCACTGCAGGTAGTTGTGACAGCGCTCCTTGTGTTCCTCCAGGGAACTGCGCTGCTTGTAGCTCCGCCCACAGTACGCACACTTGTGGGGTTTTCCAACTGCAACCACACAGAGCAACGGAGTCATTGACATTACAGGGATGATACTGTTCTTACTCTCATCGTGTTTTGTTTTTGCTCAAGTTATTCGTCCCTATAGTGGGAGGGAAACTGACACTTATTACCATAATCTAAATTCTTTAGTTTGTTCAGTAATTCTTTAATTCATTTGATTGATGGTGTTATTATATGTTATGATTATAGACTATGTACAAAATACATAGATGGAACCCACTGTGTGTGTCAAAATATGTTCCTGTTATTTTTTCGATGTGTTTTAATGTACAATCAGTGTCCACTTTATTAGGTACTCCCGCACAGTTCAATAATAGTTCATTTATAGACATCACTTGAATTTGATGTGTTTAAAAACTACAGTTATCTCCGGTGTAATGTCCTATTGCGTAATCTACAACATCACAAATTAAAAACTGACATCAGGTCAATAAAATGATTGTTCAATTGTGTCTATTGTTGAGTGCCTTTTAACAAGATATTTTTTATATACAAAATAAACATACATATATTGCCTTTGATCCTCTTTATGTAGTGTTTCGTATCAAATGCTCTGTGATGTGTTGTTTTTTTCACTTCCACTTTGACATGACTAAACAGAGGCAGACAGACATGTATTATTATCAGGGCTTGTAATACTAATGATTCTCAGAGAAAGAAAAGAGCACCACCTACAGGACACTGAGAGAACATTGCTCATGCAGCTCTTACAGGATCTCTGGAAAGTCCAGTGCAAAAAAAAAAAAAAAAAATACAGGGAAAACATGAACCTGTTTGCAGCGACTGAGGTCATGAAGTTTTAGGGGAATTCAAGAAGGGATTTTAGGGGATTTAATCCTTTATACACACTCATTCAGGCGTAGAGTTATTATAAATCTAACTACTTTTACACCAATGAACAAAGGAATGAATGAACTGTTTACATTTTCAACCTCCTGTAACAGAGGAGAAGTGGCAAACATGCTGCTTTCTCCTGTTATACTATTCTTCCTCTTCTGTTTAGTTTTATTGTCTTTACTGACCAGAGCTGACAAGTGGGAAATGTACATACTTAAATCAATAAAAGATAAAAATCTATGAAAAATCAATAGAAACACAAACCAATTAACTCGGCCCTTATCAGCATGTGTTCATCCTCAGCCCAAAAAGAACATTTTGTGAGACTGCATCATTTGAAGAAATTATACTCCACATTGTCACGACAACCAAAACCATTTTATGGTCTTCCATAAAAATACTATTTATCTTTTCATTGCGTCTTTTGATATGAATAACAATCAAATGTATCTTATAAGTAATTGAACATCATTAATGCCATATATTTTCAAGCATGGGGAGTGAACACCTTTTCGTTCCGGCGCGTCCCAGTCTTTAATACCAGCGTGTAAGATTTAGGTGAAACCTCCTGTCGGCTGAAAACTGGATGAAGAATAACAGTGTGGATGTTTGCATGAGTGTGTCATCCATTCATAGAACACGTGTCTTTAATTAACTTCGGCAG
>JAFBJT010110673.1:6334-16725 GCA_016785325.1 Chascanopsetta lugubris | reverse complement strand
CACATGAGTATACATATGAGCCATCATTGTTTTGAAAGTGGTTCAGGGATAAAATGAAAACATCCAGGTGAGCTACAGCTTCTATTTATTCACCTGTCCCCCTTGTTCCTCTGCTCGCTCACACACACACACACACACACACACACACACACACACGCCGGATATGCCAATGTTATACTGATGATAACCTGCTTACATCATCTAATCCTGCAGACACTTTTTAAAATAGACGAGGAGAGAGAGAGAGAGAGAGAGAGAGAGAGAGAGAGAGAGAGAGAGAGAGAGAGAGAGAGAGAGAGCAGCTCCGTCTCCACAGGGCAGATGTGGTGACGGAGCAGGATTGTGTGGCTCCTCCTCTGACGTCACCGAGTGTTTGTGTAAGAACTCGCGCGTGAACACAATAGTGGAGGTTTGGACAGGTTGTGTTTGTGTTTGTTTGTGTGTGTGTGTGTGTGTGTGTGTGTGTGTGTGTTCGCGCCGTGTTTGCACAACACAGGAACAGAGTCAATATCTGTGTATATTGATCAGGCTCAGAACGTTCTTTCCTCTCAGGAGTTCCCTGATGACGGAGCAGTGAGAGGAGGCCGAACTAATTCAGACTTTCAGTCATTTTTCTAAATAAACTCCTGCTTCTCTCTGACATGAGCAGTTTGGCCTTTTCATTCATGAAACATCAACACAAATTCAAATCTGGATTCATCCCAGCCCAGGTTTTCCCACTAGAAATGAGTCTTTAAGGTAGAAACATCACCTCTTTATATTCAGTCTTTAAGGTAGAATCTTTAAGGTAGAAACATCACCTCTTTATATTCAGTCTTTAAGGTAGAAACATCACCTCTTTATATTCAGTCTTTAAGGTAGAAACATCACCTCTTTATTTTCAGTAAACAGTAAAAAGCTGATTTTAATTAGTGATGAGTCGGCTCTTCTCGGTGAGCTGAGCCAAACGGTCTGACTCACTGAAAAAGAACGGGACTCCGCCTCACTAATTAAAAAGTACTTGTGCGGCGTCGAAGTAATTTAATTCATCGATTGATTTTTCATCCATTTTTCAATTTGATTCATCGTCATCAGCCTCGGGTCCGAGTGCGTCTCAGTCATCGCTAGCACTCGCTAACACGCAGGTGTTAGCATGAGCTAGCCGGGGAAAATGTGGTCTAAGTATCAAAGCTTTTCATTCCAGAACCCGAGGGTAAACACAGGTCCGAGAATCATAGGACAAAACAGATCAAAGCCACTTTTCAAAGGCCACCGGTGCATAGTTGACTACACGCGACTCGAGCGGAGACTTTTCACTCTTTACGCCACTTGATTTGATCCCGTGTCTTCGCGCGCTTGACTGTCAGCGAGCGCAAATTTGAAAACAGACCCCAAAAAAAATAAAAAAGCTTCACACAAACATCCAGAGGAGTTCAGGGGGGGGAGGGGGGAGGGGCAGGAAACATTTGCGCGCGAGAACGACGGACGTCTTCGTCCCAGGAGAGAAGCAGGAAGTGGGTTGAGCTGCATGAAGTGATCTCAGGTGGCGCGATGATGAAGCCGAACAGAAACAGCGAGTGTTTCAGCGCTCAGAGGATCCTGAGCGAACTGAGCCCCGAGACCTTCCAGGACTCGGTGACCAGGCTGAAGAACCTCAGTCTGTCCACGGAGGAGAGTCTGAAGGAGGTGGTCAACCTCATCTTCGAGCAGGCGATGACATCACCGCACTGCTGTGGACTCTACGTCAACATCTGCCGGGGGGGGGGGGGGGGGGGGGGGGGGGGGGGGGGGGGGGGGGGTTTGTTCGCCGAGGGACTCGAACCGAGAAATACAGGGTCGCTATTAAAGTTAAAGGTGCAGCGTGTGAGATGTGGTGACCTCTACAGGTGAAGTTGCGTGTTGTCTCCATCACCTCACCCTCACTCAAAAGATGTTTGGTATGTCCACTCTGGGCTCCTGTAAAAACATGGCTGCCCCCGTAGAGAGGAGCCGCTCCTCATGTAAATATACATGATTTGGTTCATTTAAGGGTTGGGGGGGAAAAAAGGAGACAATGACCAAATGACCAAAATCTTACTCATTGCACCTTTAAATGTCCGTAAATTATGCTCGAGTAATTTAATATGCTAAAATAAAATCTCTACTTTCCATTAGTGGGTTTTCTTTCATGTTGGTGAACAGAGGGTTTATAGGTCAATGATTACAGATTCTATATTTACACGTCTGCTGAGTGAGATCGTCGGTCAACAAACATGTTAAATAATATTTGAATTCTTTGTGTTCTGATAAAGCTCAATATAGTCAAGCGTACGTTTCTTGCATGGGCCGAATTCCATTATATTTTTTAGAATGTGCTGCAGGACCCAAAACAAAATGGCCCCCGAGCCACAGTTTGGACAAACCTGGTCCAACACGCGCGTTTGTGTGTCTGACGTAAACAGACGAGTGGAGTGGGTGTTGACCCGGTGTCCCTGTGGTGTTGCGGTCCTCAGGTCCGGGTCCCGTCCACGGCCGATCCATCGGACGAGGTCAGCGTTCAGACCCTGCTGGTCAGACTCTGCCGCGCAGAGTATAACGGCATGTTCGGCGAGCAGCAGCGGGAGACCACGCCCCCTCGCTCCGTCAGAACCATCAAGTTCATCGGGGAACTCTACAGAACCAAGATCCTGAGCGGGGACGTGATGCACAGCTGCATCAAGAGACTTCTACGCCAGCAGGACCAAGAGTCTCTGGAGTGTCTGTGTGAGCTCCTCAACATCATCAGCCAGAGTCTGGAGCTGGTCACGCCCAAACGGGTCATGGACTCGTACTACGACCAGATGGACGCCATGGCGACGGACCAGAGGACGTCCCCCAGGATGTCCCTCATGCTGAGGAGCACGATCGGCGCCAGGAAGAACTCGCACTGGGAACCGAAGGTCTCTGGAGTTCCTCAGGGCGAGGGGACGTCCTCGGGTCCAAACACCTGCTCTGAGACCGACGTGGACAAAAGTCCTCCGCCTGAACCGCGGGAGGAGAATGTCCCCGAGGAGCAGGAGGAGACGAAGCTCGGTGTCTCAGAGGAAGCGTCCTCGGCGGAGACACCTGACGGAGCTTCACCGGAGCTGGAGGAGGACGACGGCGGAGCGGCCGGACAGGGGCCGGTGGTGTTTGTGGGCGTGGCCTCCGACGGGGAGTGGCCGAAGATGGACATCACGTTTGGATTCTTTGACGCTGAGATGAGGTTGTAGAGGAGGACGCTGTGTGATGATGCGGTCCAGCCTCTTCTGTAGCTCCGCCCCCCTGCTGCTCTTTTGACGCTTCCGGGATATGAACAATAAAAATACACAAAAAACAACCTTCCTGTTTGTTTGTTGTCTCCTTGATCTGATCATGTTTTCGACCAAGTGCCCATTTCATTCATTAGACATTTAATATTCAGTTTTATTATGACTCATTTAAATTTAACGTTCCATTTAAGGGGGCGGGGCCAATTTCTTTGACATATTTGAGCATGACCAGTAACTAGAGATACTTTTCCAATGCTGTAAGTCAGTTACAGAATGAGTTACTTTTTGGAAGAAGTAACTACAACTCCTTTTTTTTTTACAGTATCGTACCCAACACTTTATAAACACACCAGTTAAAGCTGATCCCTTCTCCTCCTCCACAATAACATCAATAACGCTGCAGTGACGACACTTTTAAAGGCTCATTGCAGCAAAAACTCCCCGAAAACGAGGAGCGCAAACAATGAGTAAACACACTCAGAGAGCAGCTCATTAAAGATGAATGAGAGGGATCACGTTTGTATAATGAGGGATAATCCCGCGCACTGCTCCTTTAAAGGTATCGATCAGTAACTCCTCCTTTCCTTCCTCTTCCCTCAGTGATATAAAATGCAAGAGTTGCCCCCCCCACCCCCCACCCCCGACCTTGTCTGCGGCTGCGTTTCTCTGGTTTAAGATGCTTCTCACACACGCACACACACACACACACACACACACACACACACACACACTTTCACTCCTGTGACTTTCACCACCTCAGCGAGAGACTTTTAAATGATTTGTTCCTCAGCATTTAAATTATGTTTCCTGTTTCCTGCAGATCCTCCATCATCTGACGGCGCCGCTCACCTCCTCCGACCCTCGCATTCATTTCACATGCACACACTCAACAGTGTGTAGCCTGTAGAGCCTGCGTGCACGTGTGTGTGTGTGTGTGTGTGAGAGTGTGTTTATATATGTGTGTTCCCTTGAGGTGAAAAGATGGGTTCTGTGGGAGCAGAGCGCCGCAGGCCCACGCCGGCCCAGACGCCCGAGGAGCGGGACGTGTGGCGGGACGGGGGGCGGCTGGGCTGGAGGGAGGTGGGGAGGGAGGGGTGGAGGGAGGGGAGGGAGGGGAGGGAGAGCGGCGTGGTGCAGAGCTACAGCTTCGACTCCTACCAGCTGGAGGAGGAGGAGGTCGGCAAGGACGCGCCCGAGCGAGGAGTCCTGGCTCTGTCTGAACCCGGTGAGCCAGTCTCTGTGTTCTAATGTGTGAGTGTGTGTGTGTGTGTGTGTGTGTGTGTGAGAATTCATCAAATACAACTACCCAGAGTTTCCCTGCTTTAAAACACCAGAGAAACTGTATGACAACATGCACTAACCTGGAGGAGGTGGGATTCGTGGTCTGTGCCGCAGCCGGCCAGCAGGGGGCGACCATTGCGATGATGTCTTTTCAGTCGGCCCATCTTCACCCTGAAAGTGACAGGAATTCAAATCGATTTTCATTTATATCAATATATTGTGATACTGAGTATACATTAATATACAGTATATTGAATACATTTGAATAAATTAATTATTTTAAAAAAAACGATAACTAAAACTATATAAATAATATTATGTAAGTATAGATTAAATAAATTATACTATATAAATAAATGATATTACATTAAATGAATATAAACAAGTATATAAACACCACAAGATGTTACAAAATTCTACACACTGCACCTTTAACTTCCAGTCTTTTTTTAAAATAAAAGGTGAGGCAGAATTCATTGTGTGTGTGTGTGTGTGTGTGTGTGTGTGTGTGTGTGTGTGTGTAGGAGACGGTTGCCTGAGTGAAAGAGAGACAGATAAAGGAGGAGCATGTGAAAACACAGCAGGTGTGTTCACGGTAAATTGCTGTGTTGCCTGGTTACTCAGGATGAAGACAAGACACTTTAATAAGATCAGGAGCCGGCAGACACACGCACACGCACACACACACACACACACACACACACACACACACACACACACACACACACACGCAGCCAGCCAGAGATTCTCAGAATCTCTGGTCTCTGACGATCACTGACAATAAAACGTGTGAGACGCCTTTAAAGAAAAAAAGAAAAACAGACTCCAAACAAAGTGTTGTGTATAAATGTATAAAGATGGACGACACGACCTCGCCGGTAGGTAGCAGAACAGCATAAACACGGCCTCCCACTATAGTCTAGGTTTTTATGAATTATTGAATAATGTAAAAACAGCTCATAGTGATTAGTTCCTCCATTAGACAGTGATTTTTAATTATGTGTAATTGTGAATCTACAGGCTCCAGGTAAACAAGAACGTGTTAGTTCCATTTCTGGACATCGGGTGGAGGTAGATAGTAATCTAGATTTGTTGTGGGGTTAGAAAGCAAGAAGAAGAAATCACAAGAAGATAAAGGGTAAAAAAAACAAAAAAAACAAAAACATGACAAAGTAAAAATCCTAAAATCATTCCATGTTGTCAGTTTGACTCCTGCAGCCGAGCCGCTGCATCTTCATCTGACTGGCTCTTAACAAGCTCTGACTCCCTGCAGCCAGGGTCTGAGGCAAAGCCCCGCCCATAAACATGCTCCACCAATCACGGCTCGGCCTCGGCTGTCAATCGCGATGCTTCAGACGTCAAAAATTCATTTCCGTCCTCGCGGTTTGACTCCCTGCTCCGTTTCATCCTCGAACCCCCGACTCCATCGCTTCCTCCCTCAGACTTCGAGGAGCCAATCCCTGACGACCGTTACCATGGCATCTACTTTGCGATGCTATTGGCTGGAGTGGGTTTCCTGCTTCCCTATAACAGCTTCATCACCGACGTGGACTACCTGCACCACAAGTTTGAGGGTATCAATATGCATGAACCCCCACATGCGCTCACATCTACTCCCATAGAGAGAGGAGGCATCCATATCTTCAAACTGTGTGTGTGTGTGTGTGTGTGTGTGTGTGTGTGTGTGTGTGTGTGTGTTTCAGGTACCTCCATAGTGTTTGACATGAGTCTGACCTACATCCTGGTGGCTCTGCTCGCCGTCATCCTCAACAACGTGCTGGTGGAGAGACTGAGTCTGCACACCAGGATCACAGTGGGTAAGTGTGGCTGCAGACACACACACACACACACACACACACACAGACAGACAGACAGACAGACAGACAGACAGACAGACAGACAGACAGACAGACAGACGCACGCTAATTGCTAAGTATTTCTCATTGTGAGAGCTGAGATTGTCTCTGGTGCGCCGACAGGCCCCTGGTACCCGGGGCTGTCGGCGCTGAGCCGGAGCAGAGAGGCGGAATAAAGCCAGATCATTCCCCCGTGTTTTTTTTTTTATTTTATTCCTAAACTGTTTCAAACAAACTTTGCCAGCGAACATGAATCCACCAGAGGCTTTTTTTTTTTAAAGGGCTGCTTTTTCTGAATCTTGCATCATCCTCGTTTCAAGAACATCCTCTCTGCTGCGGGAGGAAACGGTTCATGTGAGAGAGAGTTCACCTGAGCTGCTTTTACAGCATCACAGCAAGTGCGAGGTGTGTGTGAATAACCAAAACATCCCATTCGGTAACACTAGGTGGCGATGTTCCCTCTTTTACCTTGTTAGCGTTGGAACTATGACGTCAAAGACCAAACAGCGCGGGTTAGCAGTGGTTAGCTCGCAGCGACGTGGGACCGGGTCCAGTAATGAATTAGTCATGTTCACTCAACTCATTATTCATTTATTTGTTTATCATTAAATCAAGTATTAATTGAATAAATTAAATGATTATAAATGTTTGTTTGTATGTATTATATAAGAGAACAGGAGAAGATCACAGACTGTGCATAAAGACGAACGCAGCGTCACCGTAGCCGATGAGGCTAACGGTGGGCGGTCCACTCGTCGCTATTTGCTCCTCCCACTTCCTGGTTCATCCAAAAATGGACAAAGAGGCGGAGCACAGACGGAGCAGGGGCGGGGCCATGCTGCTGCCACAGCATCCGCAGAGTGCGCTCTCACTCACGAGGCCACGCCCCTTAATTCTGCACAATTTCAAACCTCCTCGAAGAAATGTAACGACGATTTAAGACAGAAAGACTCGGAGACAAATACGAAACTACTCTTTTTTCCAGCCTCCATGTTGGATTTTTTTTTGGATTCAGGAAAAAGGAGTTCTTTAAAAATGCATGTTCCCTCAGGGGGAGGCTGCTTCTCCCTGCACATGGGACCTGTTTGGAAGCGAGAGGTTTGAACCTCTGCTGCTCAGAATAGCTCCGCCTCCTTCCTCCAGGAAGTGTCTTCTGAAGTCTGAGCTGTCTGCAGGAGCTCGTCTCCAGGGAGGAGCGGACACACACACACACACACACACACACACACACACACACACACACACAGATGCCTGTCTCTCCTCCCTGTGTGTCACTCTGTATTTCCATCTCTCTCTCTGCCTGTCTGCTTGCATGTATTTATCCGTCTACCTGTCTGTCTCTCCGTCCAACTCTCTGTCTGACAATCCCTCTGTGTCTCTGTGTCTCCCTGCCTGTCTGTCTCACGCTATGCCTGTCTCTCTGTCTGGCCAATCGCCAGTCTTACCGTCCGTCTTTCTGACTCTTCATCCGTCGGGCTGTCTTTACTCACAATCCGTCTGACCCTCTGCCTGTCTGCCCGTCTCTCTGACCCTCTACCTGTCTGCCCGTCTCTCTGACCCTCTACCTGTCTGCCCGTCTCTCTGACCCTCTACCTGTCTGCCCGTCTCTCTGACATTCTGTCTGCCCGTCTCTCTGACACTCTACCTGTCTGCCCGTCTCTCTGACCCTCTACCTGTCTGCCCGTCTCTCTGACCCTCTACCTGTCTGCCCGTCTCTCTGACACTCTGCCTGCCCGTCTGTCTGTCTGCTCGTCTCTCTGACCCTCTCCCTGTCTGCCCGTCTCTCTGACACTCTGCCTGCCCGTCTGTCTGTCTGCCCGTCTCTCTGACCCTCTACCTGTCTGCCCGTCTCTCTGACCCTCTACCTGTCTACCCGTCTCTCTGACCCTCTACCTGTCTGCCCGTCGCTCTGACCCTCTACCTGTCTGCCCGTCTCTCTGACCCTCTACCTGTCTGCCCGTCTCTCTGACCCTCTACCTGTCTGCCCGTCTCTCTGACCCTCTACCTGTCTGCCCATCTCTCTGACCCTCTACCTGTCTGCCCGTCTCTCTGACCCTCAACCTGTCTGCCCGTCTCTCTGACCCTCTACCTGTCTGCCCATCTCTCTGACCCTCTACCTGTCTGCCCATCTCTCTGACCCTCTACCTGTCTGCCCATCTCTCTGACCCTCTACCTGTCTGCCCGTCTCTCTGACCTTCTACCTGTCTGTCTGTCTGCCCGTCTCGCTGACCCTCTGCCTGTCTGTCTGCCTGCAGGCTACATCTTGGCTCTGGGCCCTCTGGTGTTTGTCAGCGTGTTTGACGTGTGGTTGGAGAAGTTCAGCACCAGACAGGCTTACATCATCAACCTGGTGTCGGTGGGAGTCGTAGCCTTCGGGTGCACAGGTACTACAAATACTGATGTGTGTATATGCACATGGAGCCAGGCTCCCTCTTGTTGCCATGGTAACTGTGCCAGAGTCTCATTAGTGCAGGTCCACAGGTCAGAGCGTGACTTCAACACTCTGTTGACTCTGTTTTCACTCCCCAGTGCAGCAGTCCAGTTTCTATGGTTACATGGGGATGCTGCCCAAGAGGTACACGCAGGGAGTGATGACCGGAGAGAGTGAGTTCACACACACTCTCACACACACACACACACCCCCCCCCCCCCCCCCCCCCCCCCCCCCCCCCCCCCCCCCCCCCCCCCATCGTCGTGGTGTCACCGTGTCTCCTGCGTCCTTACCTGTCTGTCTGCGTCCTGTGCGACAGGCACCGCCGGCGTCATCATCTCTCTGTCCCGCATCTTCACCAAGCTGCTGATCCCGGACGAGAGGAGGAACACGCTCATCTTCTTCCTGGTCTCCATCAGCATGGAGATGCTCTGCTTCCTGCTGCACCTGCTGGTGCGACGCTCGCGCTTCGTGCGCTACTACACCGGCCACGCCCAGGGCAGAGGGCCGGGCAAAGGTCACGACCCCCGCGACAACGGGACGGGATACAGGGTCCACCACGACGTCACTGCAGAGGAAGTAAGATTTGTAAGTGTGTGGACAACAACAACAACAACAACAACAACAACAACACAAATAGATAATAATGTGTCCCCTTCAAGTCTGCAAGATGGCGGAGAAATCCGGCTTCATTTTTGGATGAAAGGAGGAAGTAGATTAGCGCTGTTCACGGTTATTTACAGTTTATTTCTCCACTCTCTATAAACGTTGCATCAACAAACTCTTTTTGAACTCAGAACAAAAACAGCGGCGCTCGACATCATCAAACGTCTTCATGTCACATTTATCGTGTGAGAAGTGTCTGGCTGCAGCTCTCTGAACAAGGACAGTGTGTGTGTGTGTGTGTGTGTGTGTGTGTGTGTGTGTGTGTGTGGGCGTGCGTGTGTGTAAAAGTGCAAAATCATTTATTTAAATCTTCATAATGCTCTCATCCTGCCGCTCACTGAAGGGAAACATTGAGAGGAGGACGGGGGGGGGGATGGGGATGACGTCTGTTGGGATGGAGACAGGAGCTGGTGCTGCAGGGAAAATAGAAAAAGATAGAAACAGGGAGGTGGAGGAGAATGATGGCAGACTTCCAGGAAGAGGAGGAGAAGGAGGGAGAGAGAGAGAGAGAATGAGAGAGAGAGAGAGAGAGAGAGAATGAGAGAGAGAGAGAATGAGAAAGAGAGAGAGGGGAGAGAGAGAGAGATGATGACTGAAATGACAAACAAGAATGAGACAGTAGGAGTGGATGTAGAGGAAACACCAACGTGTAGTCAACGTATGATATGGCCTGAAAACATGTGTCTGTTTGTGTGTGTGTGAGTGTGTGTGTGTGTGTGTGTGTGTGTGTGTGTTTGTGTGTGTGTGTGTGTTTGTGTGCAGTGCCCTCACAGGAAAACATGCCACCTCCGGCTGTTGTCTCTCGCTTGTTGCAGTTTGTACGCAATTACAAATGCACAGGAAGTCCCTGTGTGTGTTACAGTGATGTGTGTGTGTGTGTGTGTGTGTGTGTGTGTGTGTGTGTGTGTG